>UCOJ01001405.1:0-31523 GCA_900474305.1 Cecidostiba fungosa | reverse complement strand
GTTTTGTTGCAGCTGAATTGTTGTAACCTTAATGCTTTAGAAATAATAATTGAGTAAGAGGACGAATTTATGAAGTCCAAGTGATGTTGGTCAAGCTTGTGTCAGACAACTACGACAGCACGAAAGTCCCATCACTGACCCTACTACACAGTTTGTAAAATTCTTTCAAACATGTAATTGACGAATTTTTCGTTAGTATAAACTATATAATTAATACCGTTTTTGTCCGAAATAATCACTGAACGACAGTAGCTCGTGAAAGTGACTAAATCAGTTATTCTCGTACATCGAAAACGGTGCCTTTGTCGAGAATTAGTCACGCGCTAAATCAAAGCATCGTTAGAAAGGCTCAATATATTGAAACGTAATTAAAAGTCTTTTACCGAAATTTCAAATTAATTTCAGCATAAAATCTGAAATGCCTCGCGTTGAGGCAGCAATTAACTTCTTCACAACAGAATTTAAAAGCCGAAGCAGCCGAAGCTCGTATCAGACGCAGAGTAATTGATTCATCTATAGATAGGTCGATTTTAATCGAGTTTCAAATACTTTCCTTGCCATGCGATATTTGACGCTGAATCTATTTCAATCGCAACAGTTATACTATTGAAAAATTATATTACCAAACACAGCACGTAGATTTTCCACACGACAGCCGCCAGTAGCATACAAGAGAGGTACTTACCTACAGGTAGACACGCGAGAAAAGTCGTCGTTGGTGATGATCGCAAAAGACACAAGCCATTTCCCGTTACGTCGTAAAGATCGAAAAAAAAAAAAAAAAAAATGTCGACATAACGGCGGGCAATAAAAGCGAAATATTTCAGAGCCTCTCGTCGCCATCGAGGCATCCCCGTCGAGAGCAACAGCTGAGAGCTCGCTTACAAGGCTCTACACGCGGTGCCTTTGGCCCTTAACGATCTTGTCTCTCTTCTCTCCTTATATACAGTATAGGTAGACACTGTGCGCTCGCAGCTATATATATACAGTATAGCCCTCGGCCATATAACCGGACGGTCATAACTACAGCTCTATACATAGCTGAGCACAGCCATATCCAGCGTGACAGTATATGGTCTCTGTCACTCTTTGTTCGCAGGTCAGGACGCGGGTATGGGGCTATCGCCTCTGATAGGCGTACTGATCGGTGCCCTGGTCACCCTTGGACTGATCGTCCTGGCGCTGGTCGTACGGGCGAGGCGCGAGCGCGTCTCGGCCAAACCGCGCCATGAGAAGCCTGCCGAGCTGAGCGAGCTGCCCGCCCAACAGTATCCACTTCAGAATCTCGAGCAGACCGTTGAGACCGATCCCGACGTCATACCCAACAAGTTTGGTAAGTCACTGCTCCCACGAGGACTCTACTGTATACATACAGTACAGCATCAGGCGGTGTATGTTGATATTAAGGTTAACGCGTGATGTGGCCGAGTGAAATAAGCATGATTTTTTGCTGCTGCTGTTTTTAAAAAATAATAAGTTTTCTATGCGTACAAAGATACGAAACAACACTCACCTATTAATTCGTTGATATGTATATTACACAGGGATATAATCGTATCTTAATTCAGGGAAATATAAATATCAATATTAAAAGCTCCAATATTTTACGACGAGTTTCGGCGAGCCTGAATCTTTCATTTTCCGAAATACGAAACAAAAGTTCCACTCTCGCCGTATTATATTACAATCCATATCTCGCGCGGTGCGTCCGTTTCGTGCGCGCGCGCATTATTTTTCGCAATTGTCGGGAGTAGTAACGCCGCCGTCGGGATTCTCGAGGCGGCTTTATGGGCCAGAGCGCGGCGTGTAAAACGGCCGAGATAAGCCGTCGAGATGGCGATTTTTGTATTATAAGGGAGCAGAGAAGCCGCGAGCCCCTGTCGCGATGTAATAGCATCGGTGAGACAGAGAAAGCAAGAGGAAGTCGTGGCCGGGCGGCGAGGAGTGCTATACTGCTTTATTCCGTCGACGTCGAGTGGCTATATCTTTTCCGCGGGATTTACGCTGCGGTGAGATGGTATATACTATTTTCTTTTTACGCTCTAATCATGAGCCGTGATGTGAAGCTTCTCTGCATTAAATCAATCTGCATTTCAGCTGCTTTTTATATTAAGCCGCGCTGGATTTTAATAAGTAATGTAGCTATTCTAGAGACTTTTTTATTGTTTCTGATTATTCACCTTTTCAGGTTAAGTATAAAGTTTGATACGCGCGTAAAAACGAACGACTGAGTCAAAGGAATCAGGTGCAATAAGCTATCCTTTTTTTTCCTTCTCGAGGTTAGACATACTTTCAAATCTGATCGCGTTATTAACAGGTAAATGCTAGACCAATTTTTTAACAACCAATCAGACGACGAATAATAAAACTCCTTCAAGAAAGGAGCGATCGTAATTTTTTAGATAACTACTAGGAAAGCAGAAGAAACAATATAGGCCTATAAGTAGTAATATCCGAATCGCGTCAGACGCTGCTTACCCGCGACACTTTTCTGTTCGCAGAGGGGAAGCTGATCGAGGTGAGTCCGCTGAGCTATCCGGGTGGTTACTCGCCGGGCCAATGGGTGACTCCTGGCCCGACACCGAGCATAGACGAGCTATGCCACAAGTTCACGGGTCGGCCGACGGAGCTGAGGATACCCGCGCGAAGCACGGCCTCTTCGACACCAGCTCCACCCGGTCGACCAGCCATTGGTGACAGCGGTGGAAACAGCCTGACGAGCAACGCCGCGATGCCAGTGGGGTCCGGACCCTGTGTCGTTGTCGCAGGCGAGTGTCTCGATGGTGAGGCGATAAAACGCCGACTCATGGCCAACAGACTACCCGAGAGCTGCGTCTAGAGTCAGTGTTCGCGAGACGACGCACCGCTCGCCTGTGAACGTTTTCTGTGAATCCCGCAAGGACATCAGCCGCTGTTGCGTGCGCGATTCATCGCTCCTCGTTCTACGATGCGCTATTACAAAAGAGACTGCGCTATAGCCGAGTTTGTGCGGTGCGCGCCTCGCGACTCTATATTTAGGTATATATTATCACACAGTGCAGCCGAATTATATACAGTGCGCGGAAAGAGAGAAAGTATAATAATAGTGTGCGTATGCTGCGCTGCATCAAATTCTCCTCTTCTGTTTTTTCTGGTGCGTTCTCGTTTCTCATTTCTCCTTTTTCTCGACTCGTGCTCCGCCGAGAGAATAATATCATATCCAGCATCAGGCATCAATAAAATTATCACTACTTATATTCAAGCCGTGCAGGAATCGTCTTGAAAAAATGTGTGTCTCCGTAAGAATCTAAAAATATAATCATACCGTTTCTATAACATATCCAAATGTCGCTACAATGTTTATGTACCATCGCAAGAATTTGGTCTATGTAACCATTACCCAATATCAAGATCCAAATCGTCGGACATACTAACGAACTCCCCCTGCTTGGAATTTCGTCTCCGGGAGCCTTTTCTTTCTCCGCTGTAGAATAAAAGCACAAAAAAAAGAAAGAAAAGATGAAAGGAGAAACCTCCTCCATTCAACGCTGGGAGCAGATTTCGCCGCTCTTCTGCGCCCCTTAGCCGTCCACTTCGTCATGCTCCGAGAACTTTCTCCAGGAAAAAAGCTTCCGCGCCCCGTCGTCCTCGAGGCAGTGAAAGGGGAACAGACCACAGATCGAGCGAGAAGAAAAACTTATCGGAATATAGTCGCGTCATCGGGACTTTTGCGTTTCAACTCTTCAACCCCTCCCCCCTCTCTCTCTCTCTCTATCTACACACACACAAACAAGTTGAGCGCCGTGGATTAATTAAGATGAGTTTTGAGTTCCAACAGCAGCACCCTTAATTCACTCGTGGGAATTTGTATACGTGTGTGTGTCGCGGACGCAGCACGGACTTCATTTGCCTCGCTTTTATTCAGCTCCCTATGTATCGCTCGAGCGACAACCGCTTCAACTTTACTCGTCGGAAAAGTACGCTTAATTTCATTCCAGCTGGATATTAACAGCAAACTGAAAGTTGCCTGTTCTTGATTACTCGAGTGCCCCTGATCTCTCATTGCTGATGCTGCTGCTCGGAGCTTCTGGCGAAAAACGAAATAAATAAAAACGTTATTATTGCACTGCTGCTGTTGCAATGGGTTCATGTCGTTGAAAGAACTTCGTCATTTTCAAAGAACGTTCAATTAAGGTCATGGTTTAGCGGAATCAAAGCTGACCTACTTTTCACCTCGGTCTCTCTGATTTCCGGGCATTATTAACCGGAGGATTATTATTATATGTTGTTCGTTAGAGAATTATTAATTCTCTTCGAATATTAAACTGTAAAAAATTTATAGATTTACAAAATTTAATCCAGATATTATTCTGAAAATATTCAAGCTGTGTGTGTAAAGAATAAAACATATAAACACTGCCTAACGAAACCATAACATAAAAACTAACGGCCAATACTTAGATAAAACATACTCGATTCTGTAAAAACTAAATTTCTATATATATAAATTGATGTGAACCAGCATTTTGTCAATATAATTGAGTAGGTATAAATATAAAAAATTGTATTTGTGCTTTTTACTTGTGCAATATCTTACCAATATTATTACTATCCGCGAAAAGAGAATAATAAAGCGTTTCTTTCGTAAGTTAATTTTTCCTCTAAAAATTTGAATTATATATTCCATGAATATATACATTGACCGATAAATCTTCTTGTAATAATGTAACAAAATTTGAATTATAAATGTTTAAAGCATTTTCAATTAAAATACAAGAATTTGAAATCGCAGAATTGGAAATCGACATTAAAATCTTAAATTATTATTATAAGCTTATGAATTTATTTATGGTAGCCATTACCCTAAAATTCACACCGCATTAAAATATTAATCATGCATTAATAATCTATAAAACTGTAATGATTTATCCTTCATATAAATGCACGTAACTCTTATTCCATAAAGTTAAATATTAATATCATTAAAATACTCTGCATTGATAATTTTAGATTTTTCATAATTTTTCGAAATACTTACAGTTGAACAATTAACAATAAGTCTGATACCTATAAAATAACTCATATAGTTTAATTGTACCAATCGGGACTCAATTTCATATTATATACACAATTATTATTATTAATTATTACAATCTTTTATTGTACAAACCCACTGTATTTATTAGCAAAGATAAAACTATTAAACTGAAGACTGACTTTCTTGAATGTAAAATCGTACATATTTTATTTTTACTTTGTCTATTACGATAAATATTATAATTTTTTTCGCGACACAGTAGATTGCAGAACAATACGGTATTTTTTTAACTTGTCCCAGGCGATTATCCTGTATAAAGTATCCTAATACTTTTTCGAAATTCTCGGGAGATAAATAGAGAGAGAGGGGAGAGAGGGGATACGAGAGAAAGGGACAAAGGGGAAAAAACGAGAGATACCGGAAAACTGACCGCACTCGAAGCAGCCGCCAGAAAAGAAAGATAAAGAGCTCGCGCGCGTTCGTGTGCGTCTCTAGCGATTCCTGAATGAAGATGGATGAAGAAAGGGCCGGGCGAGTCGAGGAAGAAAAAAAGTGAAACGAGAAAAAGAGATGGATGCAGCGCACGCTCGGTGATAAGGAGGCCAGCCAAGTGATACACAAAATTGAATTAATAAGTTACGTGTCGAGAGCCTGATAATCGTGGATTATCACCAACTTATCCTCTTTGTACATCATTAGGGCGAAAGCTCAGTTTACAAACTAGACTGTGTACTTAGACGAATTTGCGATTTTTTTCGGCTTTATGTATAGTTAGAAGAGATGTTACGAGATGAGTGGATGAGTGAAACAATCATTGCCGGTGAATTCGTTAAGGATAATCCAGCACATTTGGAAAGTGGTATTACATTATATGCAACTAAGGAGTAAAGTAGGCCATTGACGCTCGAGCGAAGTCAATAGCCCTCGTTATTACCCAAGTGCAATATACATGATTTTTTCTCATGCTAGGCGAAAAGTTATTCGTACACGTTTGCTCGTCGCTAATACATTGACTCTCGACTAGGAAAATAGCGCGGGGAATAAACACAATAATTTTCGTCGTAGTATGAGAAGAAGTCGATTTTTATTAGATTCTAAAACTTGTTACCACATTTCGTTTTTTATCTCTAGCGCATGTGAGAGTTAGAAAGTATTGATTGGATATAGTTAAATTGAACAAACGTCGCTTTGTATAAGAGAGAATAAAAACTGAGCGACAGGAATTATTTCCGACTGAGTGCGTATATGATAAATGTCCTCCAATATTGATTTTTGTCATTTGTTACACTGTTATATACCGATCAGATTTTGTATTCGAGGGTATTTTTAAGTATAGTCGTAAGAAATATATATCTGTTGATAATTAAAGCTAAATAGTATAAATCTAGAGAAGATTGGAAAAGTAAAGTCTTGAGAATTATCGTTGAAGACTTACAAATATACGAACGTCAGACGAGATCGCACAAACTATTTTCCGCTCTTTTCAAGCTTCTGACAACAAGTCCGTGTAATCTCATTATAAACGAAAAAGAAAAAAGGCTGCACTGTACACGTTGATTATTCATCAGTTAGCGTCTATGTTATTCGTATTTCAAATTCTATTTTAGGAAAAATTGAATTGATGAATCACGGCGAACGGAAACAGTTGTCGAAGTCAGCAAATTTTTTTTACATTGACGTAACTGGAGCATCAGAGTTTGAAATACTTTAGCGCGCGCGGAGTCCAAACGTAATTTATAAGTGAGAGGAGCTTCTATTCCAATCGGAGAGCACATTCTATATAAATACACACCGGGTGTATAGGATGAAAACATTATTATAAACATGCCTCGTCGTCGAGTTTTCTTATTCTCAGAGCAGTGAAGTCGTGCGTGCGACTCCCGTCACTCGGTGTACTCTTTGACTGCACCCGATATCCCGCAGCACTCTCTCGTGTCTCGCGCGAGTCAAAAGAAAAAAAAACAACGCCGAGAAATCTCAAAGAAGAAATAACGGAAGCGCTCGTTAAAAATGAAAAGTGCACCACGAAAGAGAGAGCGCGCATACTGCGACTCCAGGGCTCAGCAGTATATATATAGAGAGAGAGAGAAGAGCGGAATGCTGCCTCGAACCTTTCATACGCGCGTACAACGAAGGGGATGAGAACAGCGGAGAGGAGGAGACAAGAGAGGTGCGAATAATTTGAAATGTCAGGCGCGCCATAGGAATTCGACTAGGCGAAGAGATAGCAATCGCAACGCGCGCGCGCGCGCAAGCTCGTAACGGCTAGCTGTCGCCGAATCGATGCGCCTACCTCGATAAGCCAAGCCCGTGCTACTATTACTACTACTACTACTACTACTACTACTATTCCCCAACCCCTCAACGAGGCAGCCTTATCGGATTCACGATCGATTCGTCGTCGTCGTTGCGTATAGCGCTCTGCTCTTATATATGTATATAGGCACATGCATATCGCGAGAAAGATACTCTCTGTGTTTGTGTGAGATTGCGTGTTTTGCGTTATGTAGAACATTACGAGTGAGCGGGTGTGTAGGAGAGATCCAAGTCGCTGCTCGCTATGTCTTTTGCGAGTGTTGTTTTTCCCTTAATATAAACAAAGTGTATGCAACGCTCGAGATATTCAGCTTCGAATATCTGGTGGATTCTCGGATGAAACAATGTTTTTTTCAGCCAGGAAATTATATATAGATATAGGTTTTAGACACGTGAAAGTAACCGGTACGCGATAGCAACCCTCCCCCTAACCCTTGTATCATATTGAATTACACTTGACTGCAATTCGTCTCGGTCATTTTGTATGAGTATTTTAGGCTGATTCCTCGCGCTGCTGGCGACACTGTTTTACTCCGCTCGCAGAACGATGACGCAGAGCGTTATCGAATGGACGCACGGTAATTAGATGTGTCTGATAGAAAAATCTACACTCGCAAAACACTGGCGTGAATATCCTGTTCGATGGAATTCTCTTCTTAACCATTAATTGTACATATCCATGAAAGTCTGGGCAGCGACTTTAAATCTATATAAATGTAGCATATTTGTATGATCGAAGCGGATAATTAAATATAAATAAAACCGGTTAAAGCCATTCGCTGAATGAATATTATATATTATATATAAACGTGCGAGAGATGTGGTGTAAAATCCGCAAAGTAAACTCGCCACCGGACGAATATAACGCGCGTCTATTGCTGTACATCGAGGCCTCGCTGTATTATTGTCATTGCCATTATTATTAATTGTTATTAATATGAGTTTGAATTTTGCCGGTGGTATAATGCCGTCCCGCAAAACGGTTCGAATTGCAATTCGACGAACGAATACGAGGCACTCACGGAGGGGGTAAGGTTTCAAAAAACAATAGGTATATATATATATAACGATATCAATTAATCGAAAATATCGAGCGTGGTATATTATACTGTACATAAATCGTCGAAAATTTTTCGAAGTCTTGGGAAAAGTCCATGTAAATTATAACGATTGTAAGCGCGCGGGAATGACGTAGTGAGCGAGAAAGATGCGAGAGCACGAATAATAATAATAATTAAAAAAAAGACTTGTCGCGAGTGAGAAAGAGCGATTTCATATCGATCATCCGTATTGTCTAATAACTCATATGTATATAATATATACAGTTTTGATCTGAATAAAATGTTTACCTGTCAAGTACTGTGTAAATTTTGGGCTTTTCGTTATTTCTCTCACCCCAGCATCCTTCTTCATCGACAAGGTTTGTACTTCGCTGGAATTAGTTTTATTTTTATACTGGAATGCATATATGTTTATAAAACAAAAACAGTAATAGCAATTTTGTAATTATGCACGTTTCCGCGATAATTATCGATTCGAAAATCAGAATAATCTCTTATCGCTCTTGCGATATACGAATGTCCAATTAGTCATTTAATTAAATAGAAATTTCGGGCATTCAGAATGTTTATCGTAATTGGATTATATCAAATCACTCTCGCGCTTTAATTTAAATACTCGAAAACAACTCTGATTATTCCGTAATGAAATCAGATCTGAAAATAATCGTTTGTAAAAAAATACCGCAGGTAACTCAATATAGCTAGAGAATCGTTCTGCGCGCACCGCAGCGGAGAAAAACATTTTTCAACGACATTTTCTCTACACCGAACAGGTATATATAGGTATATATAACCTTTCGTTCATACATCTCGAAGAGTAGCTCGTCGTAACAAAGTGAATCTCAAGGGCCAAACGACAAGTTCCAGCGTCCTGCAGCCGAACAAGCGGTGCACCGATGGCAATTCAGGAGCGATTCCGGCTTCCGGGTAAAATCTCTCTCTCTCTCAGCCATCAGCGTCTTGAAATAGAAAATTAAGTTCGAATTCGTAAATATAAAGCGAAAAATCGAGCTGAGTGACAAACGACAAATGAGATCAGCGGACCTTTTTCCGGTCGGCAGCCGGTGACAAATGGCGATGGAATTCCAGAGCCTCGGCAGCTCCGAGGAAGAACGAGCTATATAGGTATATATATACATACACAGCGGGAGAGAAGCGAGAAGAAAGAAGGAAGCGTCCCGGTAAGTGGCAAGATGCTCCGAGCAGGCATCGCTTCTTCCTCTCTTTCTCTTTCGTTTCCTCTCCAGTTTGACCATACACACAGAGGAGAGATGGAACCGAGGCTGCTGCTGCTGCTGCGACGATCAACTTTTTTGCGCCGTGCGCCATCCATTGCCGCTCTTGGCTATACTTCTTCCCCCAGGACCAACTGCGAATCGCCGTTTACCGGGATTTTCCTCTTCCTTTTCTCTGGCTGCCTCTTCTCTGTATATATACCTATATATACGACACTGGCTTCGGGGCAAGGCCAGTTCTGCTTTCCGTGTGTATACATATATATCTATACGAAAGAGTAGCTTTTCAATTAATGTTTTCTAAACTGGCCTCGGGAAGCAACAGCGCGGAGAGAGAGAGAGCAAACAAACGGACACATTGCGGAGGGCAGAAAGTTCCAACGATACATCGATTCCTCGTCGACGGCGTTCCTCTAATTGCGCGATATCTTATCCCTCCGATGCGCGCGGCGGCGGGAAAAACAAACATCGGGCTTATTTAGTCCTCGCGCGTGGAAAAAGCGCGTCCCTTCGCGGGCCGGATCTTATGAGCAAAAGTATATATAGTAGCTATACCTTCCTCATCCTTTTTTTTTTTTTGTTTGTTTCTTACTCTTCTTTCCTAGGCTGTCTCTTTCGCCGGGGATGTTTTATTTTTCCTGCGCTTTTTCGGCTGCGGCCGTCTGTTTTTGCTGCAGTAGACCGTCGTTTATTTTTCTCGCGCAGCATCAGCGGCGAACTGCGGATGAAAAGTTCGAGGCTTTTGTAAACTGGCCTCGTGTAGCTATATATATAAGCTATTTTCGGAGAGAGCTAAAGGACTTACAGACAGTTAGCGGCGGGAAAAAAACTTGTTCTCGCGATAAAGTTCTCGTTGCGCTGCTGGGGAGCAAACAAGCTTCTAGCGCGCCTCTGTTTCACCGGCTCTGATGTATTTAGTCTCTGTATATACCTATATACAGAGACTGCTCTCGCAGATGCTCGCTGTATATACGTATAACGTCGTGTATAAAACGCGAGGCTCAAAAGTCTCGAGTAAACAGTTGATAATTACGAGCAAATGAGTTGGACAAACCGAGGGTATAACTATACTCATTATAATGCTTATAGGTATACTCGAGTCATGTACCTATATTTTTAATATTCGAAACTTGTTTAGTCCAAGTACAAATAAAATATTATCCCTAGCCGGAATCGATTGAAAAAATATCCTCGCGTGGCAAGCAGAATTTACATGCATGCGCGATATACATATATCTCCCTCCATTTCTTCCTCTTTTATCCGCCGTGAACACAAATTAATGTCATAATCAGGCGATAGCTTAGCGTGATTCGCTACTGCGGGAAACGCCGTCGTCTCTCTCCGGCAAATCTTTCGTAAAAAGCCATAAAGAAAAACGAGGGTTGCCCCGAGGGGCTCTCCCGGAGGATCGGCTCGACAGATAAGCTGTTTTTCTCGCCGAGAGGCTCGGAAAAATCCTCGGCCTCGGGCTGCTTTAATTTCGCTCGCTCGCTCGCAAGCGAAGCAAACGAGAATCGTATAAGTGGCGGAGACAAACGTTTTCGCATAGGACACACGTGAGCTGAGTGTCCGCTGAGAGATGTGCAACATTGCAGTGCAGATTGATTTTTATGAGGGAGCAAAGCTGAAAAAAAAAAATTAATTGATGGTAATTTGATATGCATGGATTTTCAGGGCTTTAATTTAATTCGCGTATTATTTCGATTTTTTTTCGTTTGTGGGGCCATGGATTGGGGCAGAGCGATGATTGAAAAGCCATTTTGAATTTAATGAAACGAGTATATAGATTCGACGAGAATTGTTTTATCGAAGGGTTCGTCGGATTAAAAAGGGGATTCTTCTACTTTATTTTTTATTTTTTACGAAAATTCGTTTAATTAAACTGATTTATTCATCCAACCTAATGAATTTCATGCGAAAGTCCGTTGAAATTCGTTGCGCGCGTTAATTTATCGAACAAATTTTGAACTTTGAAAATTGCTGTTGCTGCATACTTTCATAATGAAATTTATTTTCAATCTGCAAAAAATATTTTGTTTAATTACTTATGCGATGAACTTTTATACGCGTAACAGAGAGTAAAATATGAATTTCACGTATATATAGCTTTGCCAACGAGCAGTTGGCAGTTTTTGGAACTTCAAAATCGTTGTAATGTCGAGAAATTTTTAGCTTTCTCATTACGCCGGTGAAAATAGATGGAAAAAGCCTGCAGAATGTAGGAGAGAGTATGGCTAATTCAGTTTTGGGACATTACGTTTTTTTTTTGCAACCATTTAATATATAATGCGCGAACTTTTATATACGAACAAAAGTTCATTCATCACTGTTTGTTTACGATCTTAATTGCCCATTTTTTTATCTAGTACATCATTCTTTTCAGTTCATTCATCACTGTTTGTTTACGATTTTAATTGCCCATTTTTTTATCTAGTACATCATTCTTTTCAGTTATTTTTATCACTAATAAACTTGATGTTTGTGTATTGCAACAACAGTTAGTTATGGAAATACGGCAAAGATATATATGCTCCGAAAAAAAAATTTGCCATTTGCTCCAAAACGCACCCGCTGGTATACTTGCGACGAAAGGGAAAATCTACTACATCGGAACGGGATCACTTAAGATGCAGACTCAACGGAGAAAATTCCTAGAGATGTCCTTCGAAGCGGCTGAAAGATGAATAAAACTCGCTCGGAATTTTAATCTCGTCCTGACTGCGCGCACGAGTTTCAGTCTGATACTATACATGTACCTACGCGCTTGTGCTTTTCCCTATACTTGGTGGAACCTCCACGGTGGAGACGTGCGGAGGACAGGAAAGAAGGAGAACAATCTTAGCTGCTAAGAACATAAAAAGAGCTTATACGAGCAAAAACATCACGAGAGCTACCAGGGGAACTTTCCTCAGCACTGCATACTGACGACGAGCTGTAGTTACCGAGATTTCAGTCGGAAAGATTTAATAAAGACGTGTTTTTCATATTCAATGACAATTCATTAAAGACAATGCGGACATTTCGCTTAGACAAGAAAGGTTTCAGAGAGAGAGAATCCGGAGAAATAGTCTGACCTACTGCATAATTATCGCACGAAAAACAGATAAGTATCCAAAGATTATAATATTTCAGCGGTCATCGCCATTAAGGATAAAGAGAGAACAAGGAGGCAGGTGAAGGAAAACGAGGCAGCGGAAGTAATAGGAGACCAAAATCTCGAGGGCTTCGCCATGATTGGAGAAATATAACATCAAGGGAGAGAGAGAGAGAGGGAGCACTCGGTCGGAACATCGTCGTCGTCGTCGAGACGGTCCTTTGCGAGACCCGAGAGCTCAAGGGTTTTAATACAAAGAGCCGTTATTCCCGCCCCGGTAGTTTGATTAATATTTGAATAACTAATGGCAGTGTCAAGCGAGACAGTGAGCTCAGCGCTCAAAGAGCGGCAGACGGCTTGCGCCGCGGCGGCGGCAACCTCGCGTATAACGAACTCTCGAGAGCGTAAAAGGAAATCAGTTTACCAGCCTCGGTTACAACGCGATATCGCATTATGTATCCGACTCAAGTCGTTCCTGGCTCGCTTTGTATATAAATATAAATGTGTGTGTGTGTGTGTGTGTGTCGGAAAATACTTGTACATATTTTTCTCGCTCGAGTGTGGATTTGAATTTCAAATATCGCGTAATATACAATTCGAGCGCGAGGATTGCTTGTTTACATCAGAGAGAAACGGCTATAATAGAGCGCCGCAGCGCATTGTGAATTTATAATGAGGTCGCATTACGTCTATTAGCGATGAGACTCCGTTCCGATTCTGGGTTTGAGACGGTTTGTTTATTTACAGACGACGACTTTACAGATTTTCTACGTTGGAACGACGAGTCACTGGATATACTTGACAAAGATCCTATTTTTTCACATCGTCTCCTTCGTTTCCTTCTTCTTCGTTTTCGCAGGGGTACAACACCTGTTGTATCTTTCGACTTATCGTCAACGGTACTCCGACCAAAATTCCCATGACTTTCAAAACCGCCCGATTGTACGAATCCAAGATCTTGAATTTCATGTACTCCAAACGAGGCAGAGACACCTGAATTAGACATCAAAAACATAGTTGTTAATAGAAATCGACGATCGTGCTGCATAAAAAACTGATGCCTTAACGGGTTTCTCAACTAAATTTAATCTTAAAAGGGTCCAAAAGTCAATTAAAAATTCAAATTTCGCGCCACAATATAGCAGACAAATTGGTTTATAAGGAATAATAAAAACAAAATTAAGATAAACCAGGTCATAGTTCCTTTATGTAATTATCTATTATTCTACAAAGTTTTCAATTTAGCTTCAAATATCTTACCGAATGGTATTTGAAGTACATGATTTTGTGACATTTTTCAAATGACATCCGGCTAAATATTTAAATCCAAACTGCATAATTCTGTTTTATTCATTGTTTCGATTAAATTAGGAAAACAACAATAAATTACTTATAATAACGCCGGCGTACTTAATTTTTATAATTAAAGTGTATAACGCTTGTTTTTAACGAATGAATGAATAGGACTCCCGAATAGGACAGAAATGAAAAAAAAAATGTGTGTGTGTGTGTGTGTTTGTGTGTACCTCATCGAGAGCTGGGTCGGCGGCGATGGTATCGCGAATCCTGAAATAAAAGTCCTCGGTGTCGGTGCTGTCACCCCAAATTCCCTCGGATACGGTCCAATAGAGAAGGCCGGCGGCGATCGCAGCCTTCGCCCCGAATATCGTCCAGCCGCAGATCCTCTGCTTGACTGTTTTGGGCGGCGACTTTTGCGGGCAGTCGCACAGCTATAAACGGCCCGAGGCACCGGACAAACATAAAACGGACAAATAAGCCGCAAAGACACAGGGAGAAAAAAAACACACATCGCGTCGAGAGATGTTTTCGTCGCGCTGGTGCCGGTGAGATTGTTTTTGTTCGGGAGTATAAATACTGTCATATGAGAGCAGTCCTGCGCTCTGTTATATACATGTATACATGTGGTGGCCGGTATAGCAAATAATAGTGCGTATATGTATATAGGACGCTTTTTCATTTTTTCTTTCTTATCTCACTTCGATCGTCGTTATCGCACTATCGCGACGAGTCAAACAGCAGCAGCAATAGAGTCGCACACGTAAATAGCGATATATAGAGCAAACAAAGGCGTCGAGGCAATAACGGTCGAGTCGCTTCCTTTATTATAAACGCGCGTGTATATAAGGATCCGGCCAAACTAATCGGGCGAAATCCCGGCCGTGAGCGAGTTTAATTAGAGCTCGCGGCCAGTCGGCGGCTCATCAGTCAATGACGTATAATACACATACGTGTCGCGCCTCGGTATATATATAGGACATCGATCCGCGGTGCTGATAGCTCGGGCAGCTTCTGGCGAGACTAAAGCTGGATATGTACTGACAGCACAGCCTCCTATATGTAGCACTTGGCCTCACGTATATATATCGAGGCTGCTCTCCTCACTCTGGTATTGCTTATATATATACGTACCTACTCTCGTCGCTAACAAGTGCGAGTCTAGCGCAGCTACCCGGGGAGAGACTGTATACTAGAGGATACTCTCTTCAACCTTCTCCCCGCGTCGCACGTGCACTTGCTGCAGATAGTGAGAGAGAGAGAGAGAGAGAGATATGCGCTACAGCATTACCCACGCCAACTGTCGGACTAATTTCAGGTAAACGCGAGGACATATCGACTCGAATTCCCGCCGGCCACGAGACTGTCATCCGGTCCCCGCTCGCAAATGGACAAAGTTATCGCAGAGGGACTTACTCTCTGTACTATAGTATAGTCGACCACGTGCAAATGAGTCCGGTCTCTCTCTCTCGCGCCCGCGCGTGGGCGCGATCGATACCGCCGCGACGAGAGCTTTCGAGGACCTCTACGTTATATAATATATGTATAGATCCGCGTTTACATCATGACCCCGAAGTCAAGACGGCTGCGTTCGCGGAACTTTATACATCTTATATAGAAGCTATATACATATGCGCGCAGCTATTAAGGCCCCCCACACACACACACATATAATTGAATTTTGCGTTCGGCCGAGCGTCGAATTCGAATCCTCCGTCGGAATCACAGATTAGCCAACCGTATAACCAAAGCCGGTGGCGGTTATCTACTCCGTTTGCTCCGATCCCCATACTCATACATATACACACGATATTCTATAGCGTTAGTGATTTTGGGATCTCAAGTGCGGCTCTACCGCACGAATATATGGATCATACGTGCACAACACTATCGCTACTGCTAATTTTCAACGATAACATATCAAGACTCTCTCTTTCCGATCGAGCACAATATAGCATATAGGAAACATCACCTTAGGCTGACAGGCTCTCTCCAGATCCTTCCTGCGGCAGAGTCTGACAGGCACGACCCTGGTTGTCGGGTATCCAGACGACAGTGCTGGCTCCGCGTGCGGACAGGACCTCGTCACGTCAGCGCTTACGAGCTTCTGGACCACCGGCCGCTCGCACGTCTTCGTCTCCGCGAGATTAATCGTACGGGCCAAGCTACTCATACCACGAGCTATTCGCGGCAACAATGCCGATGGACTAGCCGCCATATGAATTTTTCAAGGGAACCACTCTAGTTGGTGTATATATACTTTACACTTGGAATTTTGACATTGCATTCACACGTGTTTTCGTACTTGGACTATTTTTTGAGGCTAGAGGTGATGTTTTAAGCAATGACGTTGCGCGCGGATCGAACGATTTTGTTTTCTCGTAGATAGAGTGAGCAAACAGTGAATTTCCATTCGATCCTATGGGAAGAATTAGATCGCTTCTTTTAGGGTAAAGCTTCATTGCATAATGCAGCAATATATATTAATAAAACTAATATCTGATTGAAATAATCAATTATCGAATACATGTAATAAACTTTTTTCAATATAAAGCGCTTGCGAGAACTCGGCGAAAGTAAGTTTGCGCCGCTAATTATTCATCGAGGCGATTGGAAAAAAAGTCAAGGAATTTGCATCGCTTGATGCAGCGCAGAAATTGTCGATAGTCCTTATTGCTTCGCCGAAAAGCCATTAGCAAACTGCTATGATATAAGCTGCCAAGTTTTCCGTCGATTGTTTTCATTTATATAATACGTACACACCCGCAAGTTCGAGGAAATTTTAATCAACGTAAATTACCTACCCACAGCAAGAAAAACAGAGCGCAAAGCTTCATCCACGCCCATCCATCGCAATATGCAAATGCGCCTCAGAGAGAGAGAGAGAGAGCGTGAATTTATAAGTTATACTGCAAGGAGAGCAGGTCGTTATAGTACACCTACTTATACATATATCTAAGAAACAAGTTGAAAGCCTCGTCATCGCGCTGAAACCAATGACAAGCAAACACTCGGTTACATAAGGATGAGTAACGAGTTGTTGCTCGAAAAGCTTTACGGCTGTATACTGCGCTCGAGAGTCATTTATAGGAGAGCCGGCATATATCACTTTTATCGCAAAGAGCCACCGACGCGTGTCTGTATTATACATGCATGATGCTTATTAACAAGCAAAACCGCATATATATAGTCTTGGAGCTTCAGGATCGGGTGTTCTAGTTTCGAAGCGCGTGTCGGGGCAAAATTCAAGACGAACAGACACTCGTCTTCCTCGATTTATCTTGCTCTGTATTTTCCTCACCTCAGCTATACCTACATATATGCACAAAGGGAAAGGGATAGAATGAACGAACCAATCGATATCTACGTACATTCGCGCAGTGTGCGCGTGCGTTCGTTAAACGCACTCGCCAACTGCGATCGTGAAAGTTCGGAGTATAAAAGCGTGAGAGAATTTTTTCCCAGTCGCGATATAACTACTCGGCTCGTTTGCGGCAGACGCAGAAAATTTTGAAAAGAAAAAGAAAATTCAATGCGCGGCCATTTGTGCGCAGCGCGAGATGAGCCTGAAGCTCGTCGGGAGTATGAGGAATTGTGTTTTTATGGATTTTTTCGAATCGCTCTCGGTGAAACGGTTCAATTATATATCATACATTTTTCTCGCGTTCCCTTAGCATCGAATTCACAAGGCGATAATTAATGGACATCCTTTAATATCTCTTTCCGAGGCGTTGAGAATTATTTCGTCTCTGGGTTTCCGTCTATTTATTGAAAGGAAATTACGCTGAGATTGTTTACAACAAGTCAAGAAAGGCGCTGAGTGGATTTCACTTTATCAGAGAAGCATCTCCGAATCGTCTGCTGCAGTGAAACAAAGCCATGGAGTTTCGAGTGGAAAGGCGAGAGGATCGAGAAGGTGGAAAAGAAAAAAGGGTGAAAATCACGACAAATCTCCAGCTCGCTTCTGAAGGCGCTGTAATTACCTCGAGAGGAAACGTCGAGGGGTATCAGTGTGACAGTTCAGCCATATCTCGATAAATAATTAATTTATAATTAAGAAGAGCCGGCGAAGCTGTAAATCCGTTTTGCTCTCGTGATAATAATATACTACTAGTCAATGGTAGGAAGAAGCTCGTCGACGTTTCTGTCGTATAGCTCAGCAGTTCTGGCGACGTCGTAAAGTTCTGAAATTGACAGTAGATTAGCTGTTAATTGTACGTAATGCTTTTGGCATAGAATTTTATCTCGTATATATTTGAACTTCTCGGGATTTTCAAATGAAGACAATGGAAAAGTGATGTATACATAAGAGAGTTTATTATCGACTAACAGTAATATCGATCTTCCGAGCTCACTGCGTGCGTCATTGTCTTCTTGCTGAAACAAATGGAACAGTTCAAATCTCTTTTATGCATCATAGAAATATTACAATAGTATCGTTTTATGAGCTACAACGAGGCAAAGTTGACGGGTTTCTTTTTCTTTTCGTTCAACAGATTTTATGCTCCTTTCATTTTCTTCCGAGAAGAAATAAAGGAGGATAAAGGAGTGCTGCTAAAGTGGAGAAACGCTGACGTCGCGATGCGAAAAAAGAGCAAAGTCTCGGTAATGAATAGATTATTTTTGGAAAATTGTACAGTGTTCGACGATTCCTCTTTCGATCGGAATATACAATGAAATTCTCACGAACGCATATACCATATAATAAAAATATTTTTTTTAATGTGTTCGATCACGCGGATCTGGTGGTAGTCGTAAACAAACATTTTGACAAATATTTTTTTTTTTATTGACACGTACTTCGTCCGCGCGGAGCTTAGCAAAGTTAGCTTAGCCAGCTACAGATATACATATATCAAATGTTGTACAGCCACAAAAAAATTCGGCTATACGAAAGCTCTACGTTTTTATTTCTACACCGATGAATGCGTTTCCACGGGGGATCAAGATGAGAAATAATAGAAAAACATTCCTCGTATGTTTAATGTAACTTTAATTCACTGAAAATACAGAGAAAATGTAAAGTAACTTTTCTTTGAAAAAGTGCAACTTATGCTTTTTGATAAACAAAGAAAAAACTTTGATCATTCTACTATATATACGAACAAAACTCACTAAGCTCACTAAGCTCTCGACATTTGATACACTATATACGAGCTCTATAACGTGATAAAATGAATGAAGAGAAATTAGCCGGCCAGCGCGAAATTGAATACTCCTGTCTTCCGTTTTTTCGTTGAAGAGCGTGTTGTTTCGTTTTTACGTCCAGCTCACAAGCGCCACTCATTTCCCGCTGCCAAATTTCATATATACGTGCGGGACGCGTTTCGGGTTGCGGACGGATATAAGCAGTATACGAACGCGGCCACAGAGAGAGATAGAGAGAAAGGAAGGAAGATGAATGGTGCATCGTTAAAATCAAAGGCGCACGCTGGCTCAGAACGAAATAAGGCTACTGTGTATCAAGAAAAGAAGCATATTCCAAAAGGAAAAGCCAATTTTTTTTTATCAAACTTTTCGCTTTCTCAACAAGAGCGCGCTCGCGCGCGTAATTACGAATTTCAGAAGCGTCAGTCGCCAAAATATTGACCACTACTTTATCGCACAAACAAGAGCGGAAACTCTCTTGCTATGCCTGTACTATATTACGCTTGCAGCTCGCTCATTATATATTTCGAGAGAGAATTAAAAAAAGAATGAAAAAAATATCGCATAGATGAACAATCAAGCAAGTGGATTCTCCTCTATAGCTCTACGTCCGACTATAAACTGCAATACGTAAAAAAATGATTGTTTGCGTTTGACAGATGACTCTGTGAATTAGATCTGGCCGCGGGCTGTGCAAGGGTATAGAGAGAGAGAAAAAAAAGCGGCGGCCGGCAGCCGAAAACGGAAAAATGAGAGAGGCTTCGAGCCGCGCGCGAGAGATGTAGTAAAATAAACAAAGTCGAAAATGGAGCTGTGCACGAAAAAGGGTATAAAAAGAGGACGGGAATTACCGAACTGTGGAATTTGCCAGTGGCGACGAGAGATACTACACCCGCGCATGGCAAAGCTCTCTCTCTCTCTCTCTGTCCATATAGGTATATACATGCATACATAAAACTGCATCAGAGTATTAGAGACGAGAGTGTGATGCACACGCGCGCAGTTCGGAGCGTATATATACAGCTCGCATGTGTCCCCTCATTCCGGGCGCGTCCAGAATCCAGCGTAGTGAAATCACCGATTCCTTCCTAGAAAATCCCCGCCAGCTCACCAGAAGCGGCTGAATTTCGCTCGCGGATTTTTGGACTACTGCCAGGAGGCCAACTATGCGGCGCGGGATCGAATGCGCTCACATCCCCGGTGATGCCTGTGTATACCTATATGTATATAGAGAGAGAGAGAGAGCTATATACCTATACGTATATATGGCTATAGAGAAAACGCTCTCGAGAGCGAGGACTTGGAATAAAAGAATATGGGCTAGAGGTGTAGGTAAACTACGAAATATTTGTCAATCGCAGACGCGCGGTATGAGATGGCGTAGAGCCCGCCCCCCTGCAGTCCCATATATAGCTTGGACTCTTTAAAAGCTGTCGTATATAAGTTTCTCAACGCTGATAGCCGCGATATATCCGGCTTTTCGCGGATACAATATGTTTTCCCTCGAATTGCCTTCTATGATGCCCGATTTATTTCAATAATACAGCTTCTTTTACGCGATATAATCCGTGATATCGATCATGCACCTTATATAGATGTCACTATATCGAGACGGTCGAAGTAGATCGAGTCCGTGTGCGGTCAGACACGTCATAGACTTTCTCCTGTAAATTCACCATATTTATAATTATATCGCAGCAAGCACTCGATGGTTATGTATATATGTGTATAGCTTCAGAAGAACAAGAGGCTTGGAAATTAATCAGCGATCGCGTCGTCATTACACTGCAAGCCCGAGCGAGCAGGTCGATCATCAATAACCAATTTCCGTAAAAACAATATCGCGAAAATTACTTTCCCAGCTAGCGCGGTTTTCTTACACGGCCAGAGGCTTTCCTCATCATCTCTGCTTGCTTCATTCCGGCTTTTATCGCGCTGCCTTAATCTCCTTTGCACGCGAGAGCCGCTTTCTTTAACCCCTTATCTCTGCTGATGTGGACCGAAAAATTGGCGATTGAAAGGGTGACCACCTATATTCTTCTTCGATTCGATATTTCGCGATGATTTGTTGCAGTATAAACTTCTGCAGGCTGTGTGTATAGCTGCGGAGACTGCATATCACAAATGAGAATAAAAAAATTATTGGATAACCTATTCTCGTAGTATTATTACATAATTGTGTGATATTGAGAGTGATCGCGAAAATTACTGCGGCCTATACGCGATATCGTATTAATGGCTGCATTATAAGTAGTATAGAGTGTGTGAGGGGGATAGAGTCGCAAAGTCAGCGCGAGATGGGTGTAGTTCACTGACTGACGCCCTGGCGGTTATATTACTCAAACAGGGATCGGCCAAAGAAAGTATAGCGGGAATATTATGTCTCTACTGAGAAATGAGAGAAATGAGATAGCGAGTCGCCGATCTCGTGTGGAAAGAACGTATAAATGGATGAATGTGTATAATTAGAAAATTGCTTCCCACGCGCGACACACGCCGGACACGATTCATCATGATCAATTCGTGTCAAGGATTAAACACGCCAACGTCTATTATTATGATTCACGAATGCGCAGACGCTTTGCAATTAAATTCTCAACGTTTTCGCACATCTCGATTTTTATCACTCACTTCTATAGATAATAGCGTTATAATCGACGTTTGCAATATCTCACGGTTAAAATTTAAATACCCCCGGTGGTGGCATTGCAGCCGGCGGTGAACCGCTCTCTCTCTCTCTCTCTCTCTCTCTGTCTCTCTGTCTCTATATATATGTGTATAGAATCCGTACTCTCAAGCTCGCAGAGATTAATCGAAGTTGTCCAAAACCGCTGTGTACTTCGAATTCATATCAAGACGCTCGCGCGACTACCACACCAGAGTATATACCGCCGGTATATATAGGACACTTCTCAGCAGTGTCTGCACTTGCAGGGCCTCGTCCTCCCTCGCTCCTATACATATATAGGTATATATACAGGAGGAGCGACGAGTTATTAGGCTCGCCGTGCGCCGCCGAGCTTCGGTTTACCGATTAGAATTTTGCCCGCGACTGAACTTGGCTTCCGGCGGTATAGCTCAGCTATATATAGCTATATATATATACACAAACGACGACGAATGTTCGCTCCGAGGGATTGAATTTCTATTCTCAACAAGAGAGCCAAGGCGGCCGAACGGGACATTTCTCGCAGATCGATTAGGTGCACACACACACACACACGCCTACTTGGTTATTCCGGCCCGGCCGCCGCTCAATGAAAAGCTCACCCCGCGAGAATGCCAAACCTCCGGCAAATCGGCTTGTATAACACGAAGCCTCTCGCTCTCTCTCTCTCTCGTCCTCCGCTCAGCCTCAAACTCGCGCATTTCGCACCCCCTCGTTTCGAATCGCTTCCGTAGGATTTCCAAGGAATCGCCCTGCAGAGTGAGAATTTCGAGGTTACTTCCGCGACACTCGGGTGTAATACTTTTCTCTGCGATCACGACTATAAATCGTCGCGAAATTTTTTCGGGGGATAATTGTATGTTTGCCTAATTTAGAGAGGTTGGAGTGGTTTTTTGAATTAAAAACTTTCGTGGATTATTCTAGCGACTGTATAACACTTGAAAATGCATTGGAGATTTATGTATACCGATTCACTGCGCTCGGCTACCGTCCGTATTTTGTATAGTGTGTCACGTCCCTTATATATACTCTTGTACCGAAGTTCTGAGGCGACGAGATTTTTCTCGATTTATATGGAGAGGAAAAGGAAACGCAGGCTAGGATTACATAAACAATCGGATTTCATGCCGTCGCATAACGAAAAACAATGTTGGATTTTTTCGCAGCTCGAAACCTCTAGAAAGAAGCACAACAAGAAAACTCTCTCTCTCTCTCCTGTGAGCGTGTCGAGGTAAAAAATAAAAATTTTTACGACCTCTCGCGAGTAATTTACGTCAGTCAAGTGGAAGCTCTATACCCCTCCCAAACTCGAACCACGAGCCTAAAACTTTCTCGGGTATGTGTGTGTGTGTGTTATATATAGCGATGAGGCGCAGGACTCATCGTGTCTACAGAGAAGCCGGTATCAGTAAAAGAAGTAACCAATCTCTAAACGCCAGACGATTCGGGGGGCGAACTTTCGTCGCTCGACGAATTACCTTAATTCCCGGCCGCGTTAGCCTTGCTTTCTATATACACCGGGAAAGAGAGAGAGAGAAAAGTTTCCGGCATCAGCCAAGAAGAATCGGAGGTTAAACTCGTGAGAGAGGAGCGGGGAGGATTACGCGAGATCACCTCCCGGAAAACTAACGAGACTTTTGCTCTGCAGCTGGTGTGTGTGTGTGTGTCTAGTCGAGCGGATGTAGGAATCAATGTAGTCGGAGTCTAGAGAGCTCTTTTGTGTCTTCAGTTTTGATTGTTTGACGCGAGAAACTCGCGGTAAAGTCTTGATCTTTTTTCTATATAAGTTTCTCTCTTCTATTTCTATTAACGAATTAAACGCTTCGGGAATATCAGATTGAAATTGAAGTGTATTTCTTTTTACTCCGACGGTGAATAAGAGCGAAGGATTGTATTTATCGTCTCTTTAAAGACCGAGAGAAAGGGTGGGAGAGATTCTTAAAAGAGTTAAATTACACGAGACGGCTGACGACAGAAACGGTAGGCAAGCAAGTACAGTATATAGAAGCATGCTTTGCGTCGTCGAGAGAGGGAGAGGGGGAGGGAGGAGAAAGAGACGGAATCTCGCGAGATGAAGAAAGAGTTGGCCGAGTAAGTAAAATTGAGCAAAGAAAAGAACTTCAATCGTCGTCTGAACAACCGAGCGAGTCAAACATATTTTAAGCGCTCGCGCTTTTAACTGAATTGTCCGTTTCCTTCGATTTAGCTTCTCGCCAGAAGCCACTAGACCGTTCAAAGGGAGCGAGTCTAATGGCTCGAGGAAAAAGCGCGAGGTATAAACCTGCCGTCTTATTGTTTCTTTTTTTTCTTCTTCTTCTTCTTCTTTTTCGACCTGTCCCTCTTTCTCCGCAGTTGGAATCTTTTTACTTATACACCGTTTAATGACTCGAGAGCGTTATTATGCTCTATAAAGCTTTGCGAATATCCTTAAATTTCAGATTCTATCTGCGTCGGTTATCGCAAGTAATTGTTCTGCCTTTTTAACAATACGAATATCCTTTCACAGCAGTATACCCATTCATTACACGCATTAATGATTTCTTTTTTTTTTATTTTTATAAAAAGTACAGTATTTTAAGGTATATTTTTATAATCCGTCCGACTACTATTCGGATTTACCTATACGTCGATGAGGTGAAAGCTGGACGAAATTGAAATGCTCGTATAAAATCAAACCTGACACATTTGAACTTAGTTGTCGGTGCGTGTATAATCATTCATTATTTATTTGATGTGATGTTATATGCATATACGTCAATACAATATTGATAAATACGTCCATAAATTTAAGAACCGCTACGACGCTGCAGCAAGTTAATAATAAATAAAACTCTTAACTTGTAAGTGATATTGATATGAACGTACGAGCTTGTGCTTTCAATCCACCTATTTTACGCTCCCGTCAAATAATCGAAAAATGTATGTATTAAAATTCTTTACCAAGTCATTCGTAATTCCAACGAATTTACGTTGATTATGTGCGTTCCGCATATATACCTAGTCTTTACAATGAGAAAAATAAGGCAAACGCAAGAGCAGCGCACTTTTTTCCACTTTACTGCGCTCGTAAGCTGCAAGCTCGAAATTTTCCGCGGCAGCCCGTTACTCTTGCTTGCGTATATAAGTAGTCACGTATCAGAATTCTTTTGTGCGATATTCTTATTTTCATGAATCTTCCTTTGTGCTGCAGGTATAGATATAGTCGGCGAGAGTACGGTTGATGGTATTGTAATATATTGTACACAGTCCTTAGCCTACTGCAGTGTTGATATTTATCTGATTCGTAATGCGCGCGATGCGAAATCTTTCTTAGGATTGTCTGACCTATTAGAGTCCATCAAAGTCGAGAATATGAGGAAATGAAAAAAAGCTCTATAAGTATATACCTATAACAGAAGAGAAGTCACTGAGAGTTGAAATAGGTCGCGACGTGCGTTTACTCATATACACACAGCCGGACTTCTTTTCGTCGGCCGTATAGCCTACTATACCTATAGCTATATATGTATAGTCAAGACAGGGACGGATTTCTCGCGATCGGTATCTCGGGCAACAAACACGCGCGCGCCCGTTTCTATATGCATGCATCATTCTTTGGCACGACTTTACATTTGGGATGGCGCAGCTGAATAACCGGCGGGGCCGCCTTTACGCCTCGGGGGCCAGTTTCTCCCTTGAATTCCAAACGACGTCTCGCGCGCGTGGTTCTCAATCTCTGCTTTTGCGACATACCGTTTTCCGATCGATTCGAAAAGCTCTCTCTCGTCTTTTTCCTTCTCGTTTCTCCGAGTCACACACGTGACTTCCATTACTACGCCTCGCACTTTCATTGATGTATGAATGGACGTTGCAATTATTTTCCTCTCTCGGAAAATCGAAATCGAGAGGTGACGAAAGTCTTCAGTCGCTTATATATACTTACTGAAATATTTATTATTATTATTATACCAGTTATCAGTAAACACTTCCCGTTCGCTCGAGTCCTGAATTGATGAAGAAAAATTAACAAACTCGGAGACACGTGCGATGCTTGACATTACGCACGTCATGCTGTGTAGTATTATAGTGCATGGCTTATGTTACGCAACTAATTAAAGCTAAAGTAGGAAGACCGCTACTGATCTACATCAGAGCGGCAATCATTAATTCCGAAGCCTGAGTATAACGATATTCCCGCTAATAAGGATATGTATATATATATAACAAACTCTCTCACATGACGGTGTATATTGTTACATGTAATTCATTATTATTTGAACTATTTTCTCAACTAACGCAACACACCAATATATACAATTTAATCAAACAAACTAAAATTTCCATTTTTCAAGTAATATTAACGTTTAAGATATGTACCCGTAGAAAAAGTTTGGTAAGCGATACGTACTGAACACTTGGCTTTTCTTGATGAAAAAAGTGGTATAGCATCAGGTGTGCTCACCAAAAAAAGATTTCAACTCCTATACACTCCAATCTGTTTCCGCCAGTCGATCGTGGATTTGCACATGTACATATCGGGATAATATTATATGCATCAGCACCTATAGATTGAAGTTATAATGAGCTCTAATGCATATTATTACATAAATTTTGCCTCTCGTGTAATAATGAAAAGCTCTGGGCTGGAATCTCTGGCACAGTATCATGAAGCGAAGCATCATAGAGGAGGGAGGGGGGTGTTCACTCTGACGATGTATATAAATTATCCTTAACGAATCCAATTACCAGCGACAGTATCAGTACGCTGTGGTAACAGAAAAGTAGACACATACACACACACCTCGACCTCGTCGTCGTCGGCCGCGTGTCGCACATCATAAAGAGCGATTATACGCCGCTATTGTATACGGAGGCAAAGCGCGCGCAAGACACAGCGAAAAAAAGAGCTGTATACGAGGTCGGGAAAATATAACGATAAAAAAAGGAGTATAGAACGGGTATAAGATATATATGTATAAAAAGAATGACGTGTATCGAATCGAATGTAAATACCAAAGGAGAGGTCGGTTGACAGAAGTGTATAGGTATAGCGTCTCAAGAGAGGTGCGAGAAACAAGAGAAGCAGTTATTCCACAGCGGCTCGCTGTTGAGCTTTCGTTAAAAAAGCTGCTCATAAAAAGCTGCCATCCTTTTTTCTCTTCGCGCTCAAACGAGTGGAGGAACAGAAAAATAATAGCAGCCGAATAGAGCGAGATTAATTTGAATTACTCGCACGTGCGAGGCATTTTTCGCTCGAAGCTATTAATTGCAACGCGGTATAGGATTCACAGAGACCTATATATATACAAAAGGTGAGAGAGCGTGATTTACGCACTATATATACTCCTCGCTCTCGAAACTCCACACCTTTAATACCTCTTGCCCGCGTTTGCGCATTCATTAGCCCGTCGTTTATCAAATGTTATATATTATATATAACATTTGGAAGGAACAAAAGCGCCGGGAGAATCATGGAAAAATCGAGATGACAAATCAGTCGCGGCGCGAATTCACGCAAAAACATAAAGCGCGCGCGCAGCGTTATATATTCGAAAGGGCAAAAACCCAGAGCGAAGGGAGAGAGAGAGAGAGAGAAGCTCCGTCGAAGTGGCCGAGAGGTGCGGGGCTTAAAAATATGATTTTAATACCGGCGCTCGCCGGGTTTGCCGTATATCACGCTTTTGTCCGCCTACTATTGTCTCTCCGTTGGCCGCCGGTGCACCCTCAAAGCCCAGTACGGCTGCTGCTTCTGCTCTACTCGTTCTCCCTCCCTCCCCCCGACGCCTTTTTTTTCCAGCAGCTATTTCGTCCCTTGTTACCGCCAGAGTTGCGTTCCAACTCTCGTTTCGGCGCATCGTGTGTATATATATAGCTACGTGTATATAGATATATGTATATACTGGACGACCGACGTGGACCGGCGGAGCTTGCAGTGACTTGAGCGGATTGAAATGCTCGTAATTGAAAAATTCGCGCCAACCCGACGACTACTGCGCGAGAGAAAGAGAAAGCGTATTTATATTGCCTCGGGCTGCACTCTGCGAAACGGAATTTCGTGCGCTGAAATTAATTGCTAGAGCGAAGCAAGCGCGGTGTGACAAGGCGCGTATAGAAACGCTCTGGAGTCTCGTCATAACGACGAGTCGTATATGTATGTGTGTACATATATCTCTCATGCTGTTATATACATATATTTGCTACTTTTTTTCACTGCTGATGTATGGACTATATGCTACTCGACGGTCTGCCTTTACACACACACACACATACATATATATCGTATAAATGTATATAGTTAAAATTTAGTTTGTAACTGTACATACAAGCGAGTGCGCTTTTCTCAGTTTTCGACGAATGAACGATGAGCAAACACGAATATTTCGACAAATTACTTCAACAAAAAAAAAGGTTCTATATAATTCATGGAAGCAAACCTTTGACGCGCGAAGTTAATCACGAGTATATTTATACACGCGCTTGGTATTTATACAAAATGCATCGGTATATAATATATGAAACATCGCGCGCGTCTATACCTATACATGTAAAATTTGAATGCAAATTTTCACTTCCATTAGCGGCACAATGCCGTATCAGGTTCCGCAATCATCAGTGTGCAGATAAAGGACTGAAAAGATCCGCGCGGCGAAATACGAAAAATCTGCAGCGAACTACTCCCGACACAAAAGTAGTCTACTGCGCGCAGCTTTTGAATCAAAACTGGCCTTACGAAGATGCATCGCGGCGGCTAACATCCCTATGATGTGTATATCGGCCGAACGAGTTTCTCCAATCGAAAATTATCCGAATCAAAGCCATATAGAGCTGGAAGAGCAAGTTCGAAAGTGCTATAGAGTAAGTGATGGGCAGACAGAGAGTGAGCTGAAAACGCGAATGAACTATTCTTCGGACTAACGTGTACACGTATATATACACACACACGTGTGCGCCTTTCATTATTTTCGAATGGACCCTTCGCGCCGTCCTTTTGAAACTGGCTTTAACCGCAGAAAGGTTTTTTTTTCGTTTATTATTTCGTCTACATATATTCAATGAAAATCGTGTAAATGCCAAAGACTCTCTCGATCGACATATAATTCAAGCCTTCTATATAGAAGAATTCAATTGTTCTTCCCGATATAATAAGCGCTATATCCGAGTGTCCAAAATCCAACATTATAATTTACCTTTTTATATCCCTTGTATATCCCGTGGTATACGCATACAGCGTCCGGTCTCTTTTCTCTCTCTCTCCCTATTGCTCGCTGCGCCTGACATATATTGTAATTCACGGCGACACAATAGAAAACGACTGATAATAGAGGATAAATATAAAAAGAGATCAAACGAAGAGAGAGAGAGAGAAAGAGAGAAATGGGTATATAGGGGGCAATCGACACTATTATGGGTAGCGCCGCGCGATCCGACAAAAGAGCCCCGGCGTATATATACCGCTCCGGGTAATTTGTTAATTGCATTGTGTAATATGTGCTTCGCGCGCGTCGCATTCGTATTATACACCGCGGGCTTTTATTCCCGCGCCTATATGCTCCCCGGATATATATTCGGCCTGCGCTATATAATAACCGGAATAAATGATTTACATTTAACTTAATACGCGTTATAATCCGCGATGAGTCGTCCGAGCGTATACTGCTTTTTCTACTTGAAAGTTCGCTCGGAAAAAAGCGCGGGCTATTTGAAAATATCGGTATACCTACATCCGAAAAACTAAGGCAGAGTATACACGATTTCGCGATGATTAATCACTGCGAGCACTCCAAATTAATTACGAAAAAAAAAATGTAATGTATAATAGTCAAAGGGTGTAATAAGCGAGTTATATCAATCATCACCGAAATCCGAGTGTGTGTGTGTGCAAACAGCCTGTGTAAAGAGAGTAAAAACCGTTTACGGAGATGAGGGGCGTAACCAAAGCTCTCGGCTCGACGAAACCCAAACGCGCGTCGTGATATAGTAGCTCAACCCTTAATTTTCAACGTCAAATAGAATTATTTATGAATGACGATTAACAAGCCCTTTCCTTATTGCGATTCGTCTTACGTCGGCCTTCCACCCTCGCTTCTTGGCTCACATCGTGACTCGACGAATAAGGTCGGCTGCTCGTGAGTTCGACGAAACTATCCGAGAGAGAGAGAGAGGAGCGTATATGCGTCTTCGCTGCGCCGCGAAAATATGTTATCTGGTCCCGGCCGGTGGCGTGTAATTAATTTACAAGCGTCGACCTTAATGCGCGCGTCAGCCGTCGTCATCACGAGAAGAGAGAAATTATATCGCAACCCTATATACTTGCATTATAAGCGATTATACCGCGGTGAGGTAAAATTCAGAATATTTTACATATCACACGCACATTCTTCCGATTAGTGTGTATGTCTATATATTAGAACGAGACACATCTCAATTTCCGAGCAACCGGTTGTCATCAGATACATTTAATAATATCCTCTAATCTCTCAATCCATTTATCCCGCGAGAGTATTTTTGCTCTTGCTTCAGTACAGGACGTCGAGAGAGATAGATAGAGATAGAGATAAAAAAAAAGTTGCGAAAGTGACGGAGAAATAAAGAGCGCTGCACAGCTCTCTTCAAAAGCAGTTGCGCAGCTCTGTGTTTATCTTTGAGCTTTGATAAATTTCTTTGACTTACTTTTTTTCGTCCACGCCATCCACTTCGTCTGAAATTGAGCGACGAGTGGGACGCCGGCAAAGGAAGAAAGAAGACGCGACCAGCTATGATGCTATACGTGAAAGTATCGGAAGACTGATACTCGCTTTTCGATATATATTATCCGTGATATATTATGTTGTTACACGCGTTAAAAAGAGCTCTCTCCTTTGGTTTTCTTTTCTTTTTTTCTTCTTTAATTACGTACGTCAACGCTGATGTCATAGAAAAATATATTTTAATGTATACCTACTCTCGAGAGTAACGGCATCGTATTCACGATGCTATTTTCTCGAATTTTCAGCTTACTCGGCCCTCTTACGACGGACTTTCAAAGCGCTATCCTCCAACTAAAACAGAAACTCTCATAACCATGAGCATTTGCCTTTAGTGAGATCGACATTCGACTCTCGTAAATTCGATCGTTGGGACAGGGTTTTTCAAAGTTTTTTTACAGACCGATTTGTCCTGAATCGGTTCATATAATACTCTCTCCTATACGTCGCATATACGTACGTGACACGAGTTGCTCACGATGATCGACTGCACTTAAGAAAAAAAAATTTATCTCTCGTCTTTGAGCGAGACGCGCGTATTTTTTTCTTTGCGAGAGAGGTTTGCTCTCTGGATATCGTTTTGTCGAGGCGTTTTTAATTTGATGTCTCATAAACGTGATTGCATGCTGCTGCTGCTGCTGCAGAAGCGCAATAATAAATAAACGTCTTCTTCTTTTTCTGAGTGTCCTTAGATTTATTTTCAAAATACTCTTGCCGTCGGTAAGTTCTCGAAATGAAAAGCCGCGCACTGAAGCGTTTGTAACTGCGGAGTCTCGCAGCGGCACGTTTAAGTTTATGAAAGTTGATGAGTTTGCCTATAGCCCGAAGGAAGGGAGATTCTCGTTTATTCAGCTGAAGATTTTACGATAAGTTTTAATGGATTGGAATGCTTGATTTTATAAAGTAAATTAACGCGTAATAAAGTTCTCTCAGCATACATGCATAGGTTATATATATATATATA
>UCOJ01001404.1:0-31739 GCA_900474305.1 Cecidostiba fungosa | reverse complement strand
TTAATAAAGTTAAAGTTACTTGTTAACCAATATCTTCGTCACTAAACCATAACTGCCTACACCTCAAATCCCACAATACTAAATTAAGTGTATGAATGTACCTAACTATAATAACTAAAAAAAATTCTTTCTTTTTACAAATTTTTTACTTATGTAAAAAATTTAAAATTGGCATTTTGAAACCTTAATATTAATAGGAAATATGCAAATTCATGTTAAAATTATAATTATCATAAAATTAAGAATTTCTAGCAGTCAAAATTCGCTTAAAATGCAAAACTTTGAAAATTTTGGCGATTTTTTTGTTTTTTTTTTATCTTGTTATATCGTGAAATCGGATCATACTAGAAAAATAGGTTAAAGCAATTATTCTACAATCAATTTACTCCAAATTTACCATTCATTATTATTTGTTAGTATTATTTTATAATAGTTTTATGAGATTAAGCACGAAAAATTCATTTTTTTTTTCGTTTTTTGGCTTGGAGCAAATGAAACAAATTTTTTAATTTTGTCCTACACTGTTTTTGAAATCAACAGCATTCTTGAGGTATTGCGATTCGAAATTAGAAAATAACGGTTTTTCGCTCCACCCTAATATACACATCTTAATCTCTCTACGCAATTAGTCCAGCATTACAACACTATTAACGCAAGCGCGCGCGATAAAACGTAATGGCTCCAGTAAAACAAAGAATCTCAAGCTGCATATAGTCAGCGGTCTGCCGTCAACAATAGCAGTCGGTTTCGCAATAAAATATATCTTACAGCTCACAAATAAAGCCTATTTCTCACCACTTTGTCATTACCCGCGACCTGGACTACATGTGTCGGTTGCTCCCTCGAGAGAATCGTATAATATATACACATACATAGCTTTACCCTGAGGATATACCTAAGTGAGCGTTTGTGATGCAAGTGCCCGTAAAAACTCGGTGGCTTTCAATTATAAGTGCTGGCTTACCGGTAATTCGCAACCGATCCCACACATGCATGCAATCCTGCTGGATTTTTAAATACACCAAGCTCTGTTAAATCGAGAAGTCTCAGACTTTTCATTGCGTATGTATAGAAAGTAATATTTTACACGGCTTTTAAAATAAGTTTTATTTTCGCAAGAATAATATACCCCAGAGAAAGAGAGAGAAAGTTGTAAATCACATCGAACTGATGAAATATAGTATATTAGAATAATACCGATTTTCCACACAAATGCGTGAAAAAGTAAGAAACGTCGGTTAACGGTTTGAATCCATCGTATAGGTACATTGAGAGAGTGTGTGTTAATAAAAAGGCAAAATCGATTGCAGTAATTTGTTGCATTGTGTGCGGCAGTTTGTCTTAGCTGACTTTCTTAGCACCTTCAAGTGCGTAATTTAGAACAAGCCGCCAACGCACAGCACAGTACAACACACTGTGTGCTCCGACGACTTTTACGGTGATCCATTCACACTTTGAAAATAACCGGGAACTAAGGAGTTGCATAGGCGTAGCTTGACGTTCTCATTAAAATTTGTTCCTTTTACGTAAAATTAAATTAGACTTTCAAAAAAAGACTAATATTTCTATTTAGTTTTCATCAATCGTGTCCTGCTATTTTGAAGAAAAAAAAAGTTTTTACAAGAAAGCATCTCGACCGAGCTCGACTCGACAACAGCTTGAAACGTCGCAAACACGGCTCTATATATATAAAATACGTTATAATACTCGCAAGGCTAAAGCATTGACATTGGAATATCGCGGGTCTCGCTACGTTAAGGCTCGCTCCTGATTTATACTCGCACTTTAAATAGGCGGGTCGTCGAGCGTTGCACGCGTTGATTTAACCAATGCGCGTAGTGTATAAAACAGGTACAGATGTTTTTAGAACAACGACGATATAGAAAAGAACGCGAGGAGTTCGAGTGGCGACAGGTGGATAATAAAAAAAAATTGTTAAAGTCTGCACAATATAGAATCAATCATCCCGCAATTTTCACGGAATCTTCAATCAGCTTTTGAATGAATTTTGTAATTTTCTCAAAACTGCGCAGAGCCACGAGCAGTATAACCGAAAAATTAATAATTCAAGGCTGAAAATGAGCAATCGCCATCATCGGTTGCGCAAGATTTATATTCACGTCGTCGTCGTCGTCGCTGCACCTGCTCGTTCTCGAGTCACATATAAACAGCAGAAAATTTTTCCCGCTATATAATCGTGCAAGAAGAGCATCTACTCATCGCGACGTCGAAATTCCAGGGGCTTATAAATTTCTATTGTCGATGGTGATTAACGACAGAAGCGCCCCGTAGCGGTCAGTGCTAAAACGGAATAAACTCAATAATTTATGAACAGCTATTAATTCAAGTCTATACGGCGTAATTACCGTGTTATTCACCTCGCTCTCGTCGTCGTTCTTTTTAACGCTCGCATATCACTTTCGCTGCGCACGTGTGTATACGCGCGAGATATGCCACGAGATTTTTCTTGTAGCGGTATGGTGTAGAAACGAATTTAAAAACTCGGTATGTATATAAATTCCGTTTTACTTCGGCTGTGAATCGTGTTATTGTGTGTTGCGGTGATGGTTTTATTGAGACGGAACGTAATATTATAGGAAAATTAATAAACGACCTTTGTCATTGTTGAAATAAGTCGGACGGCTTGTTGCGGTTACGGTTGAAAGTTGTAGGTGAAATTCGAGGATAATAATTTATATCATACAGTCGGTTTGAAATCGATAAACTCTGTAAATAATTGTAATTATAAAATTGTTCGAAACAATTTTTATTCTATTGTTATCAATTTTTTTTAGCACTACTGTGTCCTTACACACCTGTGTACTATTATGTTTTAAATACTGAAAAAATGTCCTGGAAAATCCTTCTTCTCGTTCAAAATTCCAATCAATTAGACAGAAATACGGCACATACATCTCCTGCAGATTACCCTAATACACAAGCGCGTAGTATACGTTCTCTCCCTCACAGACACACACGCACACGGGTAATTAAGCCGCACGTGCGCATAATATACGCGTTTAAGCGGGCGCGATATCGCAACCGTTAGTCATTCGCGGTCTCTCTCTCTCTCTCTCTCTCTCTCTCAGTTGCGAACGCCTATATATGCATGGGATCGGCTCGATTATTATATGTGGGATAATGGCGTTCCGATGGAGGACCGACTGCAGCAGCCGTCGCGCGCACAATTGCATTGTAAATTGCGCAGCCAACGTCAGGCACCTGTTTTCGTAATTACCGCCTCTCGCGCGCGTATATATACGTTGTGGAGATAGAGAAGCGCGAGGAGGTTTTCTCTCTAGATTTTTTTTTCTTTCGGATGGGAGTATCTGTTAATGTGGTTGTAATTATTTTAGGAGGAGGAAGTGGGCTGTGGGTTTTAATGGAAGATTTAGCGTTTGTGCAAAAATAAAAATAAAAATTTACGTAGTTTCATTTTCCAGTGCAGAAGACGAATGCATGCTGGCAAAAAAATATTATTGTAGTAAAACCAACTGTATGCGATATAATTGAATGCCATTGAATAATAAATACATTTAAGTGTGCAACTCTTTCGTTTTTGTTATGGATTTGTGTCGATTCATGGAAAACTAGTAAGACTATCGAATTTTATTTTTAGAAAAACAGCCCTGAAGTATTTTCATCTGCAATACAATATTTGGATTATCATAACTCATATTAAGTAATTTGATTGATCGGAGATTATAGCTATATTGACATATCATAGAATTTTGAGAAGGTATGGGATTTTGGTTAATTGCATTGAATGTAGGTATACCTATACAATCAACTATAAAAACTAACAACGAGTCATTTTACAAAATTAAACTAAAAAAAAACAGAGCTAAATACTAGTAAAAAGTATAAAGTAAAATACTAGTAAAAAATATAACTTTCTGTTAAATACAATAAAACATTTGCACTAAAAAAATCCATAAAACTATAAATTTTTTTCGCTTTTATAAACTTGGTAGTCACAAAAAGGTGTCTGTCTAAACTTAACTGACCTCGCCCACGTGCAGAATAATCCAGCGCGTAGCTGACATCGTTCGGAAAAGCCGTGGGCGTATTTTTCCGACGAACCAGGAGTGAAGAAGCTTGCGGCTAAATGGAAGAATGCTGTCGGCAACGCACGTACACACGGGCTACGGTCAGCCGAAGTAAGGCTTCTGATGCTGCACTGCCGTGTTATCTGTGCCGCTCTTACGGGCAAACGCGTTTCTTCGCTCACGGGACCTTCGTGCAGACGCTGGACTGGATGTAGCACTGACAATGGGGAAATTAATGAATTTCTTCGGACGCAAGGCTTTATGGGGCCTGTGCGTGAGGGAGTGGAAAGGAGTGTTTTTGAAGTGGAATTTGCGTGGATGCGTGTGCGGCTATGCTGCGTTTCGAGACAGATTTACGTTTTCTAGATTCAATTTGCAAAATTTATTATCTCTTTTACTAGAAACGTTGGTATTTTATTGATATAATTGTAGAAAGTGGTCAGTAGAAAAAAAGACAGTCTCTACGTTTTTAGTGATAAATTTGTATTGTACGTCATTTATACAAATTGCTGATACGTATAGTTAAAATAATTTCGTAATAGAGATTAATTACATGTCGGATATCCAATACAAATAGTATTAACTCTTTTTTGAGTAAAAACAATAAAGTACAAACATACAAAAGTTTAAAATGCAATGACAGCTTCGTGACAATTCGTTTAAGATAATTAAAATATATTTCATAATGTACTGTTTTTCTAATCAATCAATTAAAATTCAATTCACACTATTACCGGAGCATTTTCTTTACTCATCTTCTTTCCACGGAGTTGTAGTTCCCTTAAAGGAAGTCCTTGATTCATTTTTATTTAAGACTTTGAAAGTTAATGTAGATACTGCTGTAAAATTCCTCGACTTCGATTTTCATTCTAATTTTAACATTTTTCTACGAGCTTGGTATTTAGAACCGTTCGACAAAGACCTTGTTCTTTTAAAAGGTGATTTCGATGTTTCTATACCCTCCGATTCTTCTGTATCATTACTTGGCTCCGATTTTTCGCTGCACTTTAAATTTTCAAATGTTTGGACTGCTCTCGCATATTGTTCCTCAGTATTTTTATAATAGTCATTAAACAACTTCCAACATGTTTCGTCGGTTGCTTTATCCATATGCTCCTTGGTTTGAAGAAGTTGTTTTTTGACGGTTTCTATATGAGCTTCCAGCAGAGACTTGATGTCCATCTGTTTCTTCGGACTTGTATCGTCGTTAATATCGACTGTGGCATCAGAGTCGTCATCGGTAGCTTCATAACCTCGCTCATAACATTCTTTATCCTTGTCTTTATACGGCCGAAAAACTTTTTTAAAAGGATATACAGAGCAGTAATCACCTTTTTTCGATAACTTTTTCAATACAATTTCCATCGTGACGGTTCGTGTTACACCTGGAGTCCAGTCATCCACGGATTTACAAGTTCTTATATTCTTCAAAATATTATACGAAGCTAGAATCACATCCGTGTAGTCATCTCTCTTGAGCTCACTTAGAGTATCTTTCCGGTTCACCACACAGAGGCAGTTGGCGAGGATAAATTCCTCGAGAATGTCGCCCCGTTCGTCGTTACTATTCGAGTTACTCCACCAAGCGGATTTGGCATTGGTATCCATACAGATTATCACATTGTCTTCACCGATTTTCTCCAGCAGCTGCTGAAGCTCCTCAAGACAGGAGTTGATGTCTATTGTCAGTGGACAGTACACACTGATCAGGTAGATGTCACCGATGTCTGTCTCGAACTGGAGACAAACGCAGGTGTCATCACTCATCTTTGGTACGGTGGTCTGCAGTAAATCTTCGTTGAAGATTGATACGGCCGTTTGTGGCGTGGTATCTTTGCCACCTTCAACACCGGTTATGGTGTAGATTGGATTGTCGTAACCAGGTATGTCGTCCTTGTATATAAACGGTGTATGCATAATGACCACATCGGTAGATTCCTGGATGGCGATTTTTTTCAGGTCCTCGGCAATTTCGGGTGATCTGTTTGCCGTCTGCACCATCATGTGCATAACGCGGGAGGACTTCTTCATTTTGGATAATAGTGTAAACTTGCACTTTTCGACCGGACTTATAGAGATGGAAATTCAACTAGCGAGTGGTATCGTTCGCCGATACGTTCGACAATACACTGGAGCTAGTTTCGCAAACAATCCATGCCAACAATCTGGAGTCCGCAGTTCTCTGAATTCGCGCTTACACTATATACATCACACATATTTGTATTTACCATCGAGTCTAAATACAAACTCTGCTGAACATACTCTCGATATTATTTGATCGTTGTGAAATAAAACTATATACATCTATGATTCTCTGAATATTATTTAAACCATTAGGAAAAAAATTAAGTCTTTCAACGCAATTCTAGCAAATTGCCTCGGGAGCATTAAAGAGAGAGTCACCTCGAGGCATCGAAGCGTCTGCTGTGTATACCTATATAAATACAAGTATAGAGCTGCGCGACCTCGGGTCTGGGCGAATCGAATCCCGAGGTGGCCGACGGTTTGTTTCCGATTAAGCGTAATCGGACTTGGAATTCAATGCCTCGATACAAGTGCGGCGTTGCGCTCCTTTTTGTCGTGTCTCTCCTGTATTAGTCGTTCCCTTAAGTCGGCGAAACGTGAGATAGCATCGCATCGCGCTTTACGCGCTGCGGCGACCAAGCGGTAGCTTTTGAATTTTTTCTTGTTTTTTCTATACGGGTGCCTTTAAACGCGACGGCAGCGCTGTCATGGCTCGTACTGTGCTTATTTTAGCGGATCTTTTCAATGAGGCTTGATGTTGCTTTGGTTATGCTTTGATTGTAAATTCTTGAGTCAAATATAGTGTCGTTTAATTATTGCCGATTTTCTAATAACGTATATACATTTCAATTTCTTAAGAGATACTTAAAAAATGAAAACGATCTTTATAAATATGTGGAGTCTTTGAAACTAATTGTAAAAGCTTCCAACAAGATCGGTGTCAAGAATCGGTGTCGTTTATTGTTAGTGCTTAAAAGAGAACAAAATACAATGGATTTTTCTTAAAAAAGAAGACCATACGCTTTGGATTTTGCTGTTGCAAAAGCCAGCATATCCATCTTGAACAAAAATACTGAAGAAAACAAGTTACGACGTAATTGCATTCATTCGCGGAATATTATTTCCCGCAAGGAGCGCAATTAGGCATTATATTTTTGTTGAATCAAGTTATATTATTCGATTTTTTATTTTAATAGCAATGTTTCTAATTTTTCCTTAACTAGTCGTGCGATAACATGAGATAAATCAAAATGTTATTGCCAAATGGTAATTTTAATGTTTCATCACTTCTTAATAAATAATAATCGAGATGTATGTTTAAAAAAAATTGTAATAAGAAAGTTTCAGAAATCGAACTTTATTCGCCAGAGTACTTAAGATTAGCTGCTAAGATTTTGCCAACCGGTAGGTTAATCTCTAACTCGAGTATATTGATTTTTTTGTACCAAACTGAGCAGTTTTTATTTACGGTTTTTTCCCATAATAAATATGTCAATATATGTGGTAAGAATATGATTTACTACAAAAATATTGACGACGTGAAATTGTGTTATGGAAAAGCGTTATTGTCCCAATCACTTGACGCACACAGACAACAAAATACCATCAAACCCCACATCTTATTTTTTTTCTCCCTAAGTCCCATACTTCGTTTGTGAAGTAGACTCTTCACATAAATTCAAATTTATCACTGTTGTACAAAATAATAATCTCGGCACTCACAATAACTGGGAAAATTGGCTTTTTCCAGGGAGGATGATGTTTGTGTACAAATGGTTAGTCGAAAGTACCCAGGGATAATTTTCACGTGGTATTATAAAAACTATAGTTAAATTACATTGATACCCTTAAATAAATATATTTCTCTCATAAAAATAATAACGTGTACTTTTTTTCCTACCAGCAGAATTTAACATATCCTAAATATTCACCGTTATAAAGATTCCACTATTAAGCAAAAATATATTAAAAAAACTGAACAGATTCTGGTAACGCCGTTGTTTCTATCACGGGAGTTAATCTTCGCGATATATAAGTAGGTACAACGACTCATATTGTGTATATGTATAATATTCTTTTTCCCGTGTTTTAAAAATTCGTAGCTGTCAAGAGGCTCTCGTGAATTGAAACGTTCGAGAGCTTGATTGCTGCTTTCTCGGACGCTTAAATATACTTACCAGACGTCAGAGTGCGGTGAGGATGAAAAGAAGGCGCGGGTGGCTTACCTGCAACAGAAAATTTTCGGGGACGTTAATTAAGATCTCGAGAAGATAACGCTATGGCCTGCGCTTTTAATGTCAAGACTCCCGGGGACTCGTGAGAAATCGCATGGAAGATTGCATTAATTGGACGAAAAATGAGCCTCCGCTCGAGTTATGCGAAAAATTAATGTTTCTTCATTCAGGAATTTTTAATTAATCACGCATAATTACGCACTCTCATTTACATTTTTTTAAATCGTTCACAGCTTAATCCTCGCGAATTATCCACACGATACTATGTCGCAGCATTTTCCAGTCACCGCAGCAACAAATGCTTTTCGGAATGTCGCAACGCAGAGAGGCAACGGCAGGAAGCATCTGTGTCGAGATTTTTTATCCGCCTCTCCCGCGCACGAACGCAGACTGCTGCGTGCAACAAGTTGCCGTCGTCGTCGGCGGCGGCTGCTTTGTGGAAGCGCAAGAGCTTGAGCATTTATTCACGTAGTTCTACAGGTACACCTCGCCTCTTTCAATCGCAAATCAGGGGAAGCGTTTATCTGCTTTAAACGCTGGCTTTTCTGTGGGATTTTTGCAGGGGTATATAGTAATTAGAAAAGTAATTAATATTTATACACGATTTATTTTACAACGAGCTGGGATTCAAGCCTGACAATATCGTCGATTAATTACATATAATCAGTAGTTAAGTTTTCTAATTTGTATAGCCGCTTATCGGCGTACAAATACCCGAGAGACAAAATATAAAAGCTGCAGCATATAGCCGCGAGGTGTCTTATCGCAATTTACGAGGAGTGAAAAGCAATCAAAGCAACGTTAACAACCTCGACTAGCGGCGCAGCGCAAGGTGTACGCGGCATCAGCACTTAACCAGATCCAAAAATAACACCCACATAAACTCCAGCAAGCAAGAATCCACCAGTCGTACGGAAATCCCGGATCACTTATTAGCCAATACATTCCAGCAGCTACACGTTCGACTGTCTTTCTCTCTTTTTCCCTGCGGCGGCTTCCTTCCGCCATCGACATTTCCATGCACAGTCGAGAGAAGAGAGAGAGAGCTTTGCTCGGACGATCGGTGACCTCTCAAGTCTACCGCTGCCGCCGTCGGTCTCGTTCTCGCGGATTTTCTCACGGTGAGTCGAGTGGCGTATCAGGCGCTTGCGCCGACGCGCGAGGGTGATTTCCACGAGATGGATCGGTTGCTTCTGCCGCCGATGCTTCTTGCCGCTCTTTCTCTTCTCTTCTCTCGTTCGTTCGTTCGTAAGCGAGCTACAGGTATATAGATAGCTGCGCTGCATGGGAAGGAGGAGGAAATAATTTAGAGGTCAGTGGAGAGGGGATATTGAATTAGATTGAATTTATTGCTCTTTCGAGATGCGAGCTTGATGCTGGGGCTGCTGTGTCTGTGTGGAGAAGAGAGGTTTTATGGGGGAGAGGGGGATGGAATGTAATAACGGATTTTATTGTGATGATGGTGTTATAGCTGGTGGGAGATTGTTGAGTTTATGAAGTAGACCTGGTAAATCTTGTTTAGGACTTGGCGATTACGAATCAATTTAATATTTTTATGTCAAGTTTTTTGTTTGTTTAACAATCTATTATTTTGCAGCTTTAAAATTTTGATTTAATTCTAGTATACGAATAACGTTTTAGCATACAAGCTTATCGTCAGATAAAGCTCAATTTATGTTACTTTTAAAAATTTCAAGCTTCGCTTATAATATTATTACTTTCAACAATAAATCGGTGTATCCACAGACCCTATACAACCTTCCTACACCTCTTCTTGGTATATATCAAGCTTTCACAGAAGCATCACGTGCACATTCTAATTGACATAAGAACGCACCATTCTTCCGATCACCCTTCAATATTTTCATTTCCGGAAGCCGCTTTGCAGTTCTCGACCTTCTCCATAAATAATCTCGCGATTCCCATCATCATAATTTTCTTTTGATCCAACTGATGATAGTCATTGGCTTCGTCAATTCCAATGAAAATCCATCTCGATTCAAATGCGCGCGCGCCTACGCCGATACCGAGAAGCTCTCTTTGTGTCCGCGCGACACCTCTCCATTGTATCGACGTCGAAGAATGATCGATAAATTTGAGGCTGCGCGTAGCACGGCATAATTCATATCCATTCCGAGAATTAAAAAAAAACGAGGCCTCATTAATTCGAACGCTTATAGACACCTCGCGCAGTGTAACCTTGTTATTATTAAGAGCGCGATAATTATGGCGATTAGCATCTTGCGCCGCTGGCGTTTAGCCAATGAGAGCGTAATACGAGGTGTGTCGCGAATTTCGTACGCGAGAATTTATCGTCCTTTTGTTGCAGTGGCCTTATAAATCATTCCAATATTAACTTCGTATCAAAAATTTTCACTATAACCGATATGCAGCGCGTCTCTCTATTTAATTAAGTAAATATCGATATATACCGCCAACAAAACCTGCAACAGTGTATACACCTCAATCAAGATAATAATACCGACTGCAGATGCGCGAACAAGATTGACCGTCGTGTCCCCCATATAAACCTACATCGACTCCTCTCTCAGCGCGTGTGAAAACATTAATTTGCATCGACGCACGTACGCGACTTTCCGTTGCACCCTCTACGAACGAAAAAAAAAAAAAAATACAACAAATTCGCGGCACATCTCCGGCATTGCGAGCACGTAGCTCAATCAATCGCGATCGGGTAAGTCGAAAAAAATGACATCGTGATTGGAAATTCCGATGGGCATTAATCGCGACGCGGCGGCGCTTTTTCCCGCGTGCGCGCGCGCACGCGTAACGGTTTTTCCAAGAGGGCAGAGAGAAAGAGAGATAGTAGGCGTTTGTGTGTTCTTGTGGGATGCGCTGCCGCTTTATATATGTTTACTTTGTGAAAGCCGAAGAGAAAAGTTGGTCGGAGGAGGCGCACAAAAAGACGCGATTGAGCCGCTCTAAATGGAGTGGAAATTTCGATGGATATGTGCAGAGCTTCGGTATAATTTGTACTTCTGGAGAGGATTGATGGTTTATTGATGACTTTTTGCGACAGGTGCTTCACTTAAAGGTTGAGACTGTTTTTCTTAGAAAGTTTATGACAAATGAGTGTGTCGTTGTATTATTGGCGACGAAGGATTTTCTCCCAATATGAAATGAAACGAAGATTCCTCGAATATTGCATCATCACAGCAATATTAACGAAGTGAAAAAGTAAAGGAAATTCCCAGCACCGGAGAACAATGCCAGTTAGATTAGCTAATTTAATTGATGATCAGCGGCAGGTATACATACGCGCGTGTGTGTCGAGCCAACACCCGCGCCTTTGCTGTATCTTCACGAGTAGCCGAGTACACGGGTATCCCATTTCCGAGCTGTTAGGCGATGGCCGTCTTGTAACACGCCCGATAACGCAATCTGCGCTTCCTACGTTTGTTCGCGCCTGTTTCGCGCGCCCCTGTGAGCTTTTTTCTTTTTTCTTTCTCTCTTATTTGAATCGTTTGTCGCTTTTTTTGTGTGCAGCTCTTTGGCGGCGTGAGTTCGAAGAGGTTTTTGGATGGGGTAAGGTGCTTTGGTAGACATGATAAGGTTTTTATGTTAATTGCAATAAGATGTGTTTTTAGTTCTTTCAAATGCTGAGTTTGCCGTAAATGCATCGCTGTATAACTAGCGTGTAAGTATTCGGGAGTATACCAATTATTAGAATGAAAAATGAGGAAATTTGGGCGTAAAGTGGTATTTTTTAGACTTGATGTGAAGTGTGAAGTATACGAGAAGAGGCGAGTGCATCTGCAAGCCGAAGACGAATACTACAAAATATACTATTATTAACAGGGTATAATAAGAATAGACCTCCAAATTTCAAGGTATATGTGCAAACCACGACCGACTGAAAACAACTTAGAATCTAGAAGTTGAAAATAGCTTCCTCCTATATATAGAGAAAGCTTTGTAATAGTAAAATTTTCAGTTTCTTTAAAACTTTGTAGAAACAAATCATATAGATCTTGCAACAGTAGAAAATCAGTTGTGTTTGATGAATTTCTTCCCTATTTTCAATTGCTCATAACTTTGCACCAGAACATCCATTTTCAACGATTTTTTTTTCAAATTTAAAGTTTTTTCCTCTACTTTTCAATTCTTGTGTCAGAAAATTTTTTCAGGTAGCCGTAGAAAAACTTTGGTAAATAATATGGTGTGAACACCTGGGTTTTATTGCTTCAAATGATCCAAGGAACTAAAAAAATGTGGTCTGGTAGGTGTGCCCTCAAAAAAAAGTTTTCAACTTCTAGACCCCAAGTTGTTTCCAGTCGGTCGTGGATTTGCACATATCATCTTTTAGTTATTCAAAAACAAAGTTCTTTTTATACTGGCATACATATGCGTTCGCACAGAAAATAATTTCCACAAAATAATGTATATTGATTTTGAACTACCTCGCATCAATACACATTTTTAACACGTTTTATACACTGCTATTCTAAGAATACCTAATACTAGAAGAATACCTACTATGGCTATATTATCACAGCCAAACGAGAACAATGAAAAACAGTTACCGGAAAATCATCAAGCAGTCTTCCCATCATTTTGAGTGCGTGCCATCCTCGCGATTCGGCGCATTGACACGCATTCAGTCATAAACGCTCTTCACCCATCTCTCCTCCTTTCTCTCTCGCTCCGGAATATAAAATTAGCATAATATCGATTCCCCGCAACGCAAGCATATAAATCCCGGATGGACGTCGTCGTGTAGTACAACATATATCCGCCCATCGGTCTGTCTTTGATTACGTGCCGCGCACAGGTGTGTCAAGGAGATGCACGTAAATCACTCATTGTAAAAGCACCTCGTCCTTTTCTCTTTCTCTTTTATTCCGCAATTAGGACGTTTTCCTTTGTGCTCGGAAATCCATTATTACAAGCGCGACTTTACGACCGGGAGCTTTGCGGCTCTTCTTGAGGTATATACATTCAAAGGCGTCGATGCGTTATTGTGCTCTTTTCGACGAGGCGTAGGGCTGTTTTTTCATTGAATATTCAAAAGGTATTTTATAGGATTTCGACGTAGGTACATACTAAAGAACTCGGCTAAAAAATAAAAATTATATTTAAAAATATCAAAATTTGATATTTTCCAATAAATTGACAACTTCATAAAATCAGCGAACGGATAAGCTAAAACATATCAAGAAACTCTCACCCTCTTCAGTCCTAATACGCCAGTAGTCCAGTAGGAACTACTCGAACTCTCTCTCTCTTATCGCGATGTGTTTGCCCACTGCTCACGAGAGCGATTTACGGCTAATCGAGGACTTTATCGAAAACGCGGCGTCGCCGATGGGAAAAACGAGCCACCGCGCCGCGTTGAAATTCCCTGTAGTGCGAATCTCACAACGCCGACTAGCACTCTTTATTTCCGCAGTAGTGCGGAACTTTTTTAACACACGTGATACGGCTTTGATGCCGCGCTGCGGTTGCAGTCCGACTGGATATTTAGATAGTGGTAATGCTGGGAGATGCGGTGTATAATAGGAATGTTTATTTTGCGTGGGACATTACGAGTCAGTTTTTTGGGTCGTTTGAATAAATATTACGATTTTATAGATTTTTGGTGTAGTAAAAGGTAGCTAATTAGTTGCGCAGAATTTTTATTAAAGTGTAATATAACGCGATACTCAGTGGCTATACTGATACAAGTTATCATTATAATCCCATAAACGGTACATGATTGCCAGGCAACCTCTTACGCGAAGTCAAGTCCGGCAGAGATTCCGACTTCTTCGGCAAAAAAGCGCACAGCAGTAACAGAGAGAAGGAAATAAAAAGACCTTGACTTCGTGAGCGTTACAGGAGAAGCCTCTCGTGCGGAGGCTGAAAACTGCACCGACAAACGCTTATAATTCGCCGCGTTTCAAACCGTTAACGTAAGTGATTACTAAAGTTAACAGTTTTGACGAGTGCAAATGACGTTTAACAGATGCTACAGTGGTGCAACATTTCATGTAGTGAATTCCTTGCGATGATTAAAGAGCTTGTACAAAAATTAATAATTGTATATACTTTAATGATAATTGATCGTCGATCTTGTGACAACGATAAATTTTTCAATATTTCAAGCTCGTTTATTAATACCGCATAAAATAAACAAACAAAAAAACAGCATCTATTCAAGAACGAGCTTAGAAGTCAACGAACCAGCCATCGTCCACACAACTCTTGCACTATGACCCCAGGAGCGCAACAAGCACTATACCGTGTCCGGCTAATTCAGCGTCGTAACAGTAAAACCGGCTCTTTAGTGGAAAAAAAGTCGCGCGCGCTAAAGTCGACATTTTCGGTCCCCTTGGTATCGGACTTTATGGAGCCGACGGTCAGGCTCTTGTGCCATACCAATTAAATCGCCGTACGACTCTCGCTTACTTACACGTATATATCCCGTGCTTACATTGGTATACAATACCTGTATGCGCGCGCGCGCGAATTTCAGCGGCTGTCGTGCTATTCGAATATCTAAGATTCCTGAGCTGGTCGATGATACTGTACAAGTCAATAAATACGCAATATTATATATAACAATTTTCAAAAAAACCTTTTCAATTTCATTTCGGCCGTTCGAATAAAAAGACAGCGACTCCCCGGCCGACATAAAAATTACCTAAAGACCGTCTCTCGACCGCGGTGGGGTATAATAAAAATTAGCGCTCGAAAATTGCTCCTCGACAAACATTCCTCCTCTCGGCAAATTTTAAACGCGCGCCGCCAAAAAAGCTGACGCTCAGCGCGTTAAACTGTCGCACCTGGCCGCGCTTTCGTCGAAACATCGCGCATATAATAGCGGCTTTAACAAAAAAACGAATGCCGACGCGACGCACAGCAGCGAGAAGCGTATAAGGCCAGAGAGAGTTTATAAGGCGGGCGTTGTAAAATGTAAATGCGTGGACGCGTCGATATGGACCGCTCCCCCTGTATATGGCCGAGTATGTCATCGCTTCCTCGCGCGCGCGATTGTCCTATATGGCGGTGTGGGAAACTTTCTTGGATCGTGGTTTTCTGGGGAAATTGTTCGTTTCTTTTTTTTGGGGGCACTTTTTCTATAAGGCGAATGATACTGGTATGGGTAGGATTTGAAATTTTGTTTACTCTCGATGTTTTCGTCTTAAAAGTGTAATGTGTGTGTATAATTAAACTTTATGGGCTGCAGGTTGATGGGGGTTTCCGTTTAATTCATGGAGCTCGGTAATTTTTATGATTTATTTATCATATTTATGGTTCCAAAAAGTGCTGCTCGAAATTGCCTGGACGTGGGAATATTGCTATCGGGTTAATTTTAGGGGCCTAATGTAACGGGAGCTCTTGGTTTTCTCTTGAAAAATAGTTTGATATATTTTCTTCTTATTGGTAGTGAGCGAAATTAAATGACCATAAAATTCACGGACTGGAGTTTTAGTATCAGGTGAATTTTTATTACTTTTTTGATACAGTATAAAACGTTATGGGAGGAATTTCTCCGGTAGCTACCGTTTAATGAAATGTAATCAGTAGCTTCATTAACGAGAAGATGCAAATGGAAGGTAATCTCTCTATCGTAGAGCCGTAAAATAATTATCATTGGTAAATATTTTCTTCAGCATAATAAGATCGTGAAATGGTCAAGTTATTTTGGAAATAAGAAACTTACTATTTACTCGTAATTATAGGGCTGTCGCTTTTATTTCAGCGATAAATCATCGTAATTTAAAAATTAAATTCATAACAATGGGGAACATGCATGAAAAAATCTATTAGGTATCCGTCATCTAGAATATATCGAAAAATAATCGACACATATTTGTTCGTTTTTCTGCTCAATTTTGGCAATGACTTTTACACTTTTGGTCTCGCAACGCGTTGGAAACCCATTCACTAGCAACATATGTGATCACTTGAACAGAAATCATATTCCACTTTTTAAATCCATCTCTGGTTTAGTGAAGGCAATTAAAATGAACAATAAGTAAATTTATTGTTACTGATGTCACTGAAGTCAATCATACAGTTCAATATTATACATCAATTTACAACAACGACTAATAACATTACAGCAAGTTGAACTTCATGTTAAGGCGCCGTATTATACCGAAATGCCAATATTACATGAAGCCATATAATGTTTAATTGTAAAATTGGCTTATTTTCAGATTTACTTCTTATCTCCAGGTGTAAAAAAAATTTAAAATAAAAATATACTCTTCAATACTTTGTAAATTTTCCCCAAACTCAGTGCGACAAGAGTAATTTGAAAAATTTGCATAGATCACCGTAACCCGTCAGAGTTTCCATTCACCAAATAATCGAAATCCTCTCACACAAAATTTCTCTTCTCCATTACCAAAGATGACAGCAATTTCTCCGTCTTGCAATTACAATTTAGACGTCAAAGAACCTCATCAGCATAGCTCGGCTATATCTTGATTTATATACCGCTAGCCTCGAAAAGCTAGCTCTCGGCCCCATAATACACCTATCCCATCCACACCATTCATCTTCTATACTATATATACCCCACAGGTTTTCGACTCCATAAATAGAAGCTGCCTATGTAAATAAACGCACCCGCGAATTTTTGCGCGTACCCACACACACACACACACAGACACACAGACACACACATCATAGACACAAGAAGCTTGCGCGCAAAAGCCGGTTGTAACTCACTCTCGGCGAGTTCGCGCGTGCCGCGCGTCCTCATACTCCTTTATTTTCTTTAATACGACGCCGTGCAAAAAGTGTATAAGTCGAAAGAGAAGACTGGCTGTCAATCGTCCGTCGGAGACAGTCCACTTTTCATCGCAACGCTCTCTCGCTAATTGTTTCTTTTTTCCAGTAGCCAAGCAAGAGAGAGAGAGAGGCTAGTTTACGATTATAGTTTCGGAGTAAGACCGCGAAAGGACATGTACAATGGGAGAGAAGTTTCCGCGAAGGACGACGCGGCGCAAGAGATATGACGACGGCGGACAAAAGAAGAAGACGAAGAGTCGTGGTGAAAAATGCGGATTACGCGTGTTTCGCTCCGGGGAGTTTGGTACACATACGGCAGTATAGCTTTCGCGCGGGGAAAAAGTTTCTCGTTGAGACTGAAAACACGTGTTCGAGAGTTAGTTGATAACTCCGAGAGAGAGAGGGAATCAGCTGCTGTCAAACATACGTTATCCGGATTTACTATCTGTGTGCCCTTCGGGAAAGCTTTTTTACATAATCGCTTGTAAGAAAAAGAAGCAAAAAATTTTTTCTTCCATTATATAGTCTGCAATTATTTTTGAATTTTGGGGCGAATCTTGATACGAAAATTTTTTTAATGTCTCAATCAGCCGGGCAAGGGAGAAGAAGACACTTCCCGTGAAAAATGACATGCTCATTTATAAGACGAAATCACCACACTTAAAGCTTCGCCCCAGAGCATTAATTCCTTTCGAGCGTAATCTTTTCAGCCGAAACTATACACATGTCCATCCGAGCAACTCCGTTACAAGCGATTTTTCAAATCTTAATCCTTACGTTCACGTGTGAGACACACACATCTCTCTCTCCCGGAGTTTGCGAGAAAGTAAAAAAAGAAGAAATCTGGCTCCTCCCCCACGCGCGAGCCACTGGGGATCAATAACTTTTTCGCGTGAGCAGGCATATTCGTCTTGGCTTTAATGGCGGTTATTATACAATATGACGGGCCCGCGGGGTTTAGCTGCGCCTGCTGTTGTCTCAATTAAGGACGCGTACGGATTTTTAAATTTATACGAAAATTTTTTTTCTATAAAGAAATTCACGTTGAATAATAATTAATTCATCAGACAAGAACGAGAGGTGTGGATTATTTCGCATTCGTATATAGCGGCTGCATCGATAGTTGAGAGCTTCGGTATCGCGCGCACATAACTCGTCGACACGACTTTTCTTAACGACTGGCGCGCACAGAGCGCCTGTTTTCTCGAGTTACTCCTTTCAGGCTGCACGGATTATACTTTTTCTCTTATGGGCTTCGCTTAATTTGTCGCTCGCGCGACTCTGCTTTATTCGTTTTCTCTCCTGTCTTCGCCTATTTCTTATTGCCGCTTTCGATATATATGTGGGTATATGTATGACGCTGCGAGCTGCTGGAATACCGAATTGAATTTTCATAGGTAGCTGATTTCTAGTTTGATTTTCGTTTTTACGAAGCACCTCATACTACTTTCTCGTATAATTTTGACAAATTAATAGCTGCAGCTATCGTATACATATACGCAAACACTTATTATTTATTTCTATAATAGGTGCTTGAGGAATTTTCTGCGCAGTATTATAGAAAAATAAGCGTTGTAATGCCGCGGTGATTATCCCATTTTTGATGATAATTGTAGTATAAATGGGAAAATTGCGGTAATAATAGCTGACACGTATGCGTTATCGCGTTAGTTATGGGAGCAACAGCGCGTCAAATTGGATTACGGTCATTATACTAGGTTATTTAATTCAAAGTGCCTCCGCAAGTGTGATCGAGGAAGTGCGTAACACACATTGTGCGGCGCTCTTTGAATGCGGGTATAATTTGCGGATTTCGAGAAAATAAAAAGGAGCTGTCATATAGAAAGATTAATCTGAAATACAATTTTCATGTAATTGAAATGGTACTAGCGACTTTAGACGCGCTTCGCGCTATCGTATTTACTCAATTGTAACTTTTTGAGGTTAGGAATTCATATAAATAGGATGATATCGAGCTCGAAAACAAACGCCAATCAGAGAACGAATAGATTGATTACAATATCTTGTTTAGAGTAAAAAAATTTAATGAGCGCATACATTTAAAAGGTTGTGTTGTGACGTACTGACCGTATACACAGAGAACAAAATTTGATGGTTCTCGTTGGTGCCACTGACAATTTTTACCAGCTTCAATACGCCACTGGTAATCCATCGCGTTATGAGAAGGAGAAACAGAAAGAAGAACATGACTATGGATTGACAATGGGGAAATTAATAAATTTTTCAGGTGCAAGGCTATATGGGACCTGATGTGTGTGAAGGACTGGAAAGGAGTGTTTTTGAAAAATTTAGGTTTTACAAATTCAATTTGCAAAATTTATTACGTATAAGAAAACTTGTTTTTTATTTATTAAATCGTACAAAGGTGGTCAATAAAAAACAGTCATACATTGTTATTAGTATACAATTTGTGTTATACTTCTTTTATGCAAGTTATGATATATATAAGGTATACAAATATTCACATCGGACATCAGGCACAAACAATTTTAGTCATTTTTAAATAAAAATCATAAATACAAACATCTAAAAGCTTAAAATAAAAGCTTCACAATAATCCATTTATAAAAGGGAGATAGCCATTATCTTGAATTGAAGCTTCAAGGCTAATTTAAAAACATTGGGTCGAATAAAATATACTGCTATTGTTTGAAAAAACAAATGTTTAAATACATGCCATCTGCACACGGCCTGTGCAGGATAAATGTCTAGTTCATTCAAAATAATACAATCTAACCTATCTGATAATGTACTACTTTTTTCTAACGATTCGAATCAAATCAGATTTCATTTACATTTTTACCGACGTAGTTTCTTGACTTGTATCGAAACATCATCTTGAAAACGTTCATCTTCTTCCCAGTTTGATGTACTTCCCATGAAAGAGACCAAAGCGTTTTCTTGAATATCGAAGCAGTTCCTTGATTCACCTTCATCTCTGACTTCGAAAGTTAATGGAGACACTTTTTTAGGGTTCTTTGACTTCAATTTACATTTAAATGTTAACATTTTTCCATTAGTATGAGATTTATTACGGCAAGACAGCGACTTTGTTTTTTTATTGCTCTCTGAGGTTTTTTCAGTAACAGTTGATTTTGATTTTTTATTATATTTCGATGCCTTCGTATAATCACGGGACTCTGATTTTTCACTGCACTTTGGTTCTTCCAATTTTTGAACTGCTTTCTCATTATGTTTCTTAGTCTCTCTATGATCGACTTTTAACAACTCCCGACGTTTTTTGTCGGTTGCTTTGGGGGTTTTTATATGAACCTCCAGCAGAGACTTGTCCTCTTCCTTCGCAGTCTCCGGTTTATCATTTGACAATTCAGTCGGAAAAGTATTACCCAAGGGAACAGACTGGTCATCATTTACCTCATGATCTTCACCTATATCAAATTGTTCTCTAACAGGTGAATTAGCATAGTTTGTTAATTGTATCTCCATCCCGATGGTCCGTGTTTCATCTGAAGTCAAGTCGTCCGAGGCTTCCCAAGCTATGAATCTTTGCATAATATTGGTCGATGCTATAGTCACTTCCGTGTAATCACATCTCTTACAGTTCTGACCTAGAAGATCTTTTCGGTTTAACACACAGAGTCCGTTGGCAAGGATAAAGTCCTCGAGAATGTCACCCCGATCGTCGGTATCATAAGAGTTACTCCACCAAGGGGATATGGCATTGGAGTCAATACAGATTATCACTGGTTTCTCACCGATAAACTCAAGCTGCGGCTGTAGCTTCTCAAGACAGGAGGCCATGCTTATTTCCACTGGACAGTACATACTGATCAGGTAGACGTCACCGATACCTGTCATAAACTGCAGACAAATGCAGGTGTCATCACTCATCTCTGGTATGCTGGTCAGCTGTAGATCTTCGTTGAATATCGCTATGGCTGTTTGTGGCGTAAGACCTTCGCCATCTTCAACACCGGTTATGATGTAGGTTGGAGACTCGTAACCAGGGATGTCGTCCAAGTGCATAGGCGGTGCATGCACAATGACCACATCAATATCTTCTTCGTAGGCCATGTATGTCAGATTTTCGGCTATTTCGGGTGATCTATGTACCGTCTGCACGACTATACGTAGTGTGGAATCCATTTTTAAGGTAATAGCAACTTGCACTTTTCGATCGGACTTATAGAGACGCTAATTCAACTGGCAACTGATATCGCTCATGGCTATGTTTGATAATATACTCAGTTTAGTTTTGCGAATACACAATTCGCGCTTTCGCTATACACACGTATTTGTATTTACCATTGTTTAGAATCAACAACGGCATATCACGTTGTGTATGTACATAAGAGTAGAGGACTACTTATTAATTTGACCGTTTGAATAAATCTAAAGGCTATAGACTTTTCGAAGGTTCTCGAGTTATTCGAGGCCTCGTATTCGCTCCATCTAGTGGAGGATATGCATATCTTTAGAGAACTGTAGTATGCTTAGTAGAACAATTTTTTTCTGACATATTATGATTTTTTTATGTAAAGCAAGAAAAGTGTAATAGTAAAAAATCATCAAAAATGGATGCCAAGTTATGAGCAATTGAAAATAGATTACAAATTAATCGAAAATTTCAGAATTTGCAAAAATGGCAAACTTGGCGTTTTTATCGTATTATTTTAACATTACAATGATTCATGAATATGCACATGACATTTTCTTCTCGTGCTTTGCACGTCGATCGGCATATATGTTTTAAAAATTCGGAGTTATCAAGGGGCTCTTGTAGATTGAAACATTCGAAGGCTAGATTGCTGCTTCATTGGACGCTTAAATCCTTACTAGACATCAGAGTACAGTGAGAATGAAAAGAAAACGCGGGTGGCTTATCTCCAATAGGAAATTTTCGGGGACGTTAATTAAGATCTTAAGAAGATAACGATCTGTCGTGTGTTTTTAAGGGACATCCCTGGTACAAACGTTAAGGATATTGCAGGCATAATATTAATTTTGTATTTTATCCACATAAGGATGCATAAATCTTTCTTAGACGTGTTTCCGTATTTACAAGAAACTATATATTCTGACTAACTATATATTATTCTCGGCAAATTTTTTTTTCAGCTGACAATCTTTTTTTCTTTCAAAAAGCAATAAGCTCTAATCGCATCAGTTGAAGAAGCTCTTGCGCCTGAGGTAACAAAAAACAAACTAGATGCCATAAAATCGCTGCATTAAACTGTACTCTAACGTAATAAACGGGAATATCCTATCGATCGTATCAGCATGAGAATTCATTTAAAGCAGGTGAATTTCCCCCGAAATCGATCAGGCGTTCTCAGGCAATCGAGCAGCTCTCGCGTAAAAATGCAGGATTAAAATTAAATCAATTTGAAATTATAATTTCTTAAATTGCCTCAACGTTTTACAAAGCTCGTATATGCTCTCCTTATCGCGATCTGATTCCTTGTGATTTTCAATTAGCCATCAGCACTCGAGTCTTCCTGATCCGCCTGAGGCTTAATTCTGCAGTGGAGCAGTCGCATTGCGACGACCTATTTTGTCTCTTCCTTTTGACAAGGATTCGGTGCAGTCAAGATTCATCCTTTGTTCACATTTTAAAACTCGGAATGGTACATTATGATCGGATATTCTTACGCATTTCCTACTAAGATTTCTTCTAATCAGATATCAACTTCGATTACACTGTGATACTTGTTTTAATTGACGACACATAGAATAAGTTTAGGAAAAACACTGCAAGTAAAATGTACCTATAATATCCTATAGTCCAAAAATACAACAGTGTATAATATATACACTATTTTACAGTTATAGATGTATATAAAACTTTTTGAAATAGTTTGTACATTTATAACTGTAAAATAATGTATACACACTGTTTCAAGTTAATTTCACTATTTCCAATTTAGAGAGTATGATAATGAGCACAATATGTATATATTGCAGAATAACTATAATCTATAATTTGTATCTCTGTTTCAATTCTGAAATTCGCTGATTTCGTTGTAAAAGAAACAAAATTTTGTTGAAACATTTTTGAACTCAAATATGGAGACATTTTGTATGCATTCGCACACAGATCTTTCAAAAATTAATATATTACAAATTCAAGCATCCCAAAACTTAGAAGGAAGCAAAAGAATTATAAAATTTTAACAAAAATCTCCATGTCTTGATATAATGGACACCAACTATTTTCTTACTCATTATAGCACTTACTAAGCAATTCGCATGCGGTGTTCTTCTTTAAAATTCACACAGTCTCTCGTCTACCTATAACGATGCTCGATTAGGTATCATGGATTATTTATCGCTCGGCATCAGCGTCTTCTTTTTTAATTTTCTTCGCATTTTCGGTGTTCCTCGCAAAGCGAGACATCTCTTCCGAGGGGAGATCTTAATCGACCACACAGGATGCGCATCGCAGCCCCGGGCGCGTAATCCTGCCTACAACGTGTACCTATATATACATATATGTTCTGGAAAATTGATATCGGTACAGCTTATACACGTGCGTGGGCAAAGAGACATCAATCTTCGCTGCCTTGGTATATGTTTTTTGCGCAAAGCGTGTGTAGTGTTGCTATGGGTTGGTACGCTGTTTTCGGTGATTCGGCTTGATGATGGGGCTTCCGGCGGTGTTGCACCTGGGGATCATTTTTTAAGGCTTTGAGGAAACTTTTGTGCTCAGATGCGTTGGTTATTTAATGATTACTGCCGTCTCTGCTGTAATTAGGATGTCTCATGATAAACGTCATAATAAGAAATTCATTTATTTCGATCAGTTCTTGCTAACTAATAGTTATTATGATGTTTGGATACTTACGTCTGTTACTACTCGAGCATTGTGTGATGTCCAGCTATTTATGTTTGGTACTAATCGGAGAGTATAATATAAATTTTCTACGCTGAAGTATACAGTGTAAAGTTACTACACTTTGTTTTGGAAAAATTCTGTCCTACCTTCGAAGAAGTAAATACTCTGCAAATATTTAGCATAAAAGTTTTAGAGCGTATCCCTGGTAGAAACGTTAACGATATATTGGCTAACTGTTGGTTAATTTTTGACTTAATAGCGTCACACTAACATTATTACGTTATTAAAAATAAAATATCACAATCAGAACATATTAATTCTATTGTCAATAATTGAAAATATGATTATAATTATTAGAAACTTTTTATGGTTATTGTATATTAATTTTAGCCGGAAAATACTTCCGTTTGATTAACACGTTAATCAACAAAAATGGTTAATTTTTTACGAGGGATGTTTGGAACCTAAAAGTTTAAAAGCCTTAAGGTGCAAACAAACAAATGTCCTTATCAAATATTACCATTCATCCAAAATCAATTACCAGAAAAAAATCGCTCCTCCCGCCCATACCCACAACACCTCATTGAAAATGTGAGAAAAAAGCAGGCTCACTTCGGCAAACATGAACAAACCCAACCAGTTAATTTCGTCATTCCAACTCACGGGGGACTTCTATATACCACAAGATCAAGCGATGAAAAGCGGGGCGATGACGACGACGACGCGAGCATTTCGCTAAAACGAAAGAGAAAGACAGCGAGAAGTAGCATCGTGCATCGGCGATACGATCGTATATGTGGTATGTGTATACACGGGCGAGAAACGAGCGCGGAAAACTGGCACGCGCGCGCACGTTGTTTTTGCCCGATTGATGCCTAAGTGTTTTATAAGGTGACGGGGGGGAAAGTGAATATATACACGTGCAATAATTATGTAAGCGTATAGACCGGCGGAGTTGAGTCGTTGGGGCGAAATTATTTGCAAGAGAGCTGATTGCGATTGAGATTTCAATTTGTTGCTCTTGCACGCCGGTGGCGGTAGTATACCTGTAGCTTGACTGATTCGTTATCTGGGTAGGTTTTGTAGCTTACGAGGTGTTCACGAGATGAAAGTGTATATACTGCTGTACGCTGGTTTATGCACCTGTGTTGGTATTAAGTGTTTTGTGCAAAACTCACTGTGACATTGGTGTAGATGACTTCGAGATCGAGATTGTTTCCTTACCTGAAAAAGAAATAAAATTAATTAGCACTGTGTATATCAATTGTATGGTTTTTAAAATAAATCTCAATCGTCATAATTTATCGACAATTAAGGAATGTCTAATTCTATTCCCTGCTAACAATTTGCAAATTGTACCGCATCAGTTCAATTCAATGAATCGTAGTTTCAATTCAATAAATCGTAGCTTCGTTACCGCAGTATATCCCCCACAAACAAAAGTCTATACTCTAAAGCTACGCAATTACCTGCCGACAAAATTCAAAACAATCAATCCTGTCTACATAACCCATTACAAAAACCACACCTCAATTAAAAGCCAACCATAGCCATAGCTCCTCTCCCACGAGATCGAGGGGATCGACAAGCGAAGGGCACATATCAGACCAAACGCCCTTAAATCCCGAGATCGAAATCGCGCCGGATTCCGGGCGAGATGTAGATTCCCCGGCAGTAGTATGCATCCGCGCCCATAGGGGCGGCGTGCAGTTCGTCTTCGTCAGCTGCCTATCCGGAGGACAAGCGCACGCTCGAGGAGTCGTTAAATAAAGCTTCGAGAGTCTTCGGATGCTTTAAGGCTTCATTGTTTGTTGCTCTTTATCCCCTCTGTTGTTCGAGATTTTTCAGGAGACGAACTGATTGAAACGTACTTCGTGTGTGACATATGTGCTGGAAAGTATTATCTTGAATATTATGGTATGTATATAATACTTTGCTAATACAGCATTGCCCAACCGATCTAATCCGCGATGATTTTTTTTCTTCCAACGTCAGAAGTTATACTACACGAGTAAAATTAACGTCGATGTAAATACCGCGCGCGGCTTAATTGTCACGTGCGCGCGTCATTGTGTTGTGACAGCCAATGAATAAATCAATCAATCAAGTCTCGATCTCCCTTTAATCTGTTTTCCGTGCAGCTCCACGAAATGTCACGAGCTCTCCTCGCGACGACGCTTTAGCCTCTGGGATTAATCCTCTCCATCAAGGTGAACCACTGCATGCATATTCGCGATTATTTCGCCACTTCGCACGCGACGGTATATACCTTGTTAACTTTCAACAACGTCTATATACTCGCGCGCGGCGGCCGTTATTAATTTATTGGATTCGATTCATTAAACGCGAACTTAGGCAATTCTACATCGAGACGGAATCAAAACGATTTCCCAACTCGATCAAAAATCACCGAAAAACACGTTCGCCTGGTAATATCCCTCTCCCTATATTCTGTGATATATAAGGCTGCACACGTGCAATAAATCGGCTATGTGCGCGCGCGCGCGAGCGCTTCGATAATTTCGGGCGCTCTCGGCGAAGAAATAATTAGGCACTTTCACCGGGGTTCTGGAGCTGCGGTTGAATAACGAGAAGCCGCGTGCCGGGCTTATCGGCTTTTCAGGTACCGTTCTATCGCGGGCTTGTATACTGTGCTCGAATCGGGTGATATAATGCCGAGAAACAGGCGTGTGTATGTGTATAGAGGTGCGCTTTTCGTTGTTCTGGAGTATATTATGTACTCTGATTTGTTTTTACGAGGTACGAATGGATTCTTGCTCTTTTTTTAAGATTCTGTGCATGGTGCAGGAGCATCTGATTGATTCGAATCCATGATTATTAGCCGGTGGTTTAACCCGATAAGAAATAGTTGTGTGCGTGTGTTGAGGCTTAACAAAAGGGAGGTGGAGGAGATTTCTCGGTTATTTATTGATATGGTAAGAATATTAAGGGTGCAGATTTCGTCATGATGGTTAGAAAAAAAAGATAGGAATTGATTGGATTATTGCTTGAAATTTATGCAGAAAAATTGAATTGAATGAAAAGGAGCGAAATTGTTCTCATTTTTGAGTCGAAATATAAACTAACATTTTTTCCGTGCTGTACTTATTATCAGTGTTGGGAGAGACATGAAAAAAGATAGTACTTTAGTACAAATTATTAAAAACTTGTATTTTAAGTACTTTTTCCAAATACCTATTTATTATAAAAATGTTAATAACTCGGGGGCTCAAAAAGTGCAAGTATTTTATACTTTCAAAAGGCATCACATTCATATTATATACATTTTTCCTTTTATGTGAGTACGTGTTCATACTGTGCATTCAAGGCAGAGAGACAACTGAATAAAAAGTGAAAAAAAGAAAGCTGTGAGGTAAAAATCAGAATGTGTATAACTATATAATAAATAAATTATAACTAGATGAAAAAGGCTAAATCGATTCTAAACTCTCAGAAAAAAGCAAACAAGAAACAATCGCCTATATCCATTACCTCAAACGGCCTTATGAGCTCAAACCCTCCCGAACAATCTCCTCCACAAAAAGCGCAACAAGCGCGAACGCACATCGCAACTCTGGCCGAGATATAATAGAAAGGCCTTGCATCGCCGGAGAAAAACAGCAGCAGCAGCAGCAGAGATCGGAGAATCCGAGCAAACGAGAATCACGATGGATATAAAAAGAGCAGTACATACACAGAGCGATAGAACGTGATATAGCGGGCGAATTGCTACTAGTGTTGAGCGGTAGGGGGAAAGAGATGATGCAGCGCCGCGATATTGAGTCCATATCTATTCGTGTAAATTGCACGGTGGGGCTGCACGATCGCGATTTTAGCGCGCGACGAAATCGTGAGCGAGAGCACAGGCAGAGAGATACAATTGCGCGATGCCACCGCCTTTTTTTGCGGACGAGGGAATTTATGAATCTATGATATGGCGAGTATACTGCGTTATTATATTGGAGAGCTGTATTATATGAATTATTTATCGGGTGTGTTGTTCGATGATTATCGATGTTTGGGGCTATTATGGTTCGATCTAGGAATGCGGAATTTTGTCCTTTATTACGGTATTCTTTCGATGACAAAAAAATTCAATTCTCGCGATGTGCATAAAAAGAACCATATACACCTCAGGCATCAGCTGCAATTTGCTCGAATCAGTCGTGTCAACCGGATGACGCATTACCGATCGCGCCCTCCATAAATAACGTGTCCATATATACCTCCGAAAAGTATCGGAGCTGCAAAAACGTAATTCGCGTTGCGTCGTCGTCGTCGGTGTGTGTATATATATAAGTGTAACCGACTCTCTTGAGTCTCGATAATCGCAGGGACGCGCTGTTATTACGCGTCGCGCATCGCGATTTATATCGGCGCTGCGGGACCACCTTGCGGGACTGTTTTTTTCGTCAGGAGGTATAGTGCGGCGTTCGTGCAAACTTTTCGATTTCTTTGTTTATGTTATTTTCGTATATATATGCTGGAGAGATTGATATTGGCAATAAAACGTTTGATGAGACTCTTTACCGACGGGAAGTCTTTTAAACGATTCCGCACGTGTGTGTGTTTGTGTGTGTGTGTATATATTTACTTGGCTGGTAATATTTAATCGATGGAAATTAAAGTTGAGGATTATTTTAGAATGCATAAAGCCCCTTTTTCTGCGCGACGACGCGCGCAGCTTTTGCGCGTTTCGAGAGAAATTATAAGCTTTAAACTGCTGTTTAAGACGCCTTTATCTCGCGGTGATTTCCGGATTACACGCGGGCATGTAATTTTCAAGGGGTCTTATATTCCTCTCAGCAGTCACTTCGCACCGGCGGACAAACTTATCGGCGAAATGCAATCGCCAGAGATTTTGATTAAGGAGCAAAAGAAGCGCCAATTTCAAGAACGCACTACTTAGTAAAAATTTTATTAAAAAGTATTAAATTTCAGATTTTTGATACTCCTTTGTAACATTCAATTATCAACAGCCTCTCATATACAAATTGATTTTAGAAATAAAAAAGCTGAATATTTCCGGCTCTCCCTATATATACCCGCATCTCAATTCGGCCTCTTTCCAGTACACATCACAAGACCGGAGGAACAGGCGAGTTATTAAAACATTATCATGATGAATTACAAGTAATTGCAATGTAATATCGGGTTGCCGGTTATTCTCCCATATGCTGCCGATTAATGTTTTCATTCCTGGCGCAGCCTCTCCGTAGCGTCGATTATAATCGAGACTCGCTCTCTCTCGGTGCGTATGTATACTCGCACACAAGACACGGGGGCCGATAATAGCAAATGAAAATTTATAATGATACGGAGAGAAGCCCTCGACGCTTCTGCTCTATTAAGGGTATTTTAATTGAAATTGTATCGTTTGGGATGATCGCGCTCTCGCTGTATTAATAAAAGTTCGCCGAGACGTATGTAATTTCGCCTCGATACATACTGGGTATTATTGCTGATTTTGGTAAATAAAGGAGTTTCAGAGAAGCTTCTTGCAGCGATAACCTGTCGCTTGATATTCGCTAACTACAATGCAATTTTCGAAGGTAAATTTTACAGTCGAATAAATAATCTCGCATTTATACACGGAGCATAAAGCATTCTGTATAATACATCATGAGCGAAAACTTAAAACGTTTCCTTTTTAGCTTCTTTTGAAAACTAGGAGGATTTACGATACGGCTATATCGAGAGGCAACGATTATGTTTGGGTGATTCGAATGCAAAAGCATCACCTAAGGCTTGTTTACATAGCTTTCGGAATTACGAGGCTACAAATCCTCCGCGCGAGGAATTCGCAAAATTATTGACGCAAGTGTATAACCACGTCCATCTTTCAAAATTTACACTACTGTCTTTGGTTAAAAATATAAAGGTGGCTCGAACGACAAGTGCATCGTAAATTCAACATTGTTCCAAGCGCATATCGACAGCACGAGAAAGCCAAGCGATTTTTATTCCCGAAGAAATAAATAAAGATCGAAGAGGCTCGCAAAAAGTATCGGCGGCACGAGCCTAAACTCGAAGAGTCATACTGTGTGGTCGCGTCGCGACGACGAGTCTAGTTAGCGTGATTCAGACCCCAACTGCACGCTTTTCTTCTCTCTCTATCTGCCCTTTGTTTTTCTCCTCCTGATGATGAGGCTTTTTTGCTCGTTTCTTCCTGATGATGCTACCGAATGTAGGTTTTACGGGTTTTTTCAGAAGGGCTTTTTAATTAAAAGCTTTTATTGGCTCGCGATTATCGGGTAAAAACACAGTGTCTCGTAAAAAATAATTACAATCGTAACTTTTTTTCCGAAGTATAAACGCAACTTGGCTACTTCTCGGCGCGGTGATCGCTCGGAGCTAGAGTAGTATAGTAGTAGTAGTAGTAGCAACGGCAGCTGGTGAACTCAACAGCTCGAGTAATTGCCGCCACCGCCGACGGCGCACTAGTTCTCCCATGCGAGTCTCTCGATCGTCGATCATTAGACGGCAGCTTGTTCTTTACAATCGCCGCTAAACATCTCGGCGGCGTCGACGTGAGTAGCCACGGCTAACCTGATTATTATTGTGGGAAGGGACTGGAGTATAATATGCTAATTCTGACGGTGGTATGATGAAAACAAAATAATAATAATACTTGATTTTTAAGTAAAAAAAGTTTTCTTTGTATAATCGAACTCAAAGTATACGACAGATCAACAATCACGATGAGTCTAAAAACACAATCGCGCAAGTAGGAAACGATCGCGTAGGTTCACAGTCTATATAATACGAACCTCTGCGAAAAAGCGCATCACTCTCTCGCATGTCCCTATACACCGCGCACAACGTTACCGCAACCGGTCAGTCTTGAAACTCAGCTTTTCTCTCCCTTCGGTTCGCCATAAATCACTTTATTCAAATCAGCGGTTTTATACGCGCGATATCGGCGCATATAACGACGTCCCTATATATACTCACTTATTTTTTGCGTATATCCCGTTGTTTACGCGCCTCGTATTACGCGCGTCATTAAAAAATTTTACGCTTTGTTGAGCCGTGCGCGGCTATATCCTATTATGAGAGAGTCCATTGAGAGGATTACTTATGCGAGGATGATAGAGGCGAAGATCTATTGTGCGGGATTGGAAAGCGTATAAAACTCTCGGGAGAGATATTTATCGCTTTTGCTCGTGACTGACTGCGCGTTTGTCGCGTTTCAATTGAACTTTCTGCTATATTCGCACGCGCTAGAGAGACGATGGTTAATAATGGGTACTTACGGCGTGTTATTGAGAATTAGGATATATAATACGAGGAATGAAAAATCGGTTCGCTGGGAAATTGGAAAATTTTCTCTTCGGAATATAAAATAGTGACAGTCGTTGCGCAGCAGCGTGACGCTGTTAATTTCGAAATTGGCTTATTGCAATAATGATCGTAAAAGTAGAAAATACAATTATATATGCCTTTAATCCACTTGTAATTATATATAATACGAAGCGTCAAACGTCGATGCTTAATGTGATATTATTATACGAACACCTGCATGCGTACGCGAGTGCATACGTGTGAATAAGCGTCGAAACTCGATATCCGACAAAAGCATCCAAAGAAAAAGAAGCGACTTTAATTATGTCCGCATTAGGGGTGCTAATAGGCGAGATGAGATATATACACTCCGCGCACTTAGCCTATCTCGGACCGTATATAACCTTTATGGGGGAAGTATACGATAATGGAGCTTCGCTTCGCTTCGAGGATAGATTAAGTGTGAGAACGATCTTGATTTTTTTCCCCTCGACCCTTTTATTTTTATTTCATTTAGCTTAACGAGAAATTAAAAGTGTATGATTTGTATGTGTGTATATATATATATATATATATATATATATA
>UCOJ01001403.1:0-31370 GCA_900474305.1 Cecidostiba fungosa | reverse complement strand
ACATAATATATGTATACATATGTCAAACCGGAAAAGCAAGGATATCTAAACGCAATTGGTTTTCGTTATCGAATTCATTTTTGAGATTAAAAACATATAAGGCAATTGCTTGTTATAATAATGTGTACTGTTTTACTTGGTGGAGAGCAGGCTCAAATGGTTTATACCTTACATTTGTTTTTTTAAGAAACAATCTGGAAATTTCGATAATACACGGTATTACGGATAGATATTCAGTATGTCATGCAACTATAAGATTATTTGCTTTTACGATGTAGTTATTTAATATTTAAACCACGTGGTGATTGCACATGTAAAACTGTATTTGTAAAACGTAAATTGGTTGTTTGATGTAGTCTAGAATTTGAATGAGCATTTTGAATAAGCCACCGAAGAGTCCTCTGCGTTATCGTATGAGAGAATTTTTCTAGCGAGGCTAAGGAAAAACTGTAGGTCCTTTGGTAGGAGCTACTACGCTGACGAATTCAATTGAGCCGCCAGTCGATCGAGTCAGTTGAACATTAGAGACGAAGGGCTTGAGTCGGGCATAAGCAAAAGAAACATTCGGTTCAATTTGATTTTCCGAAAATAGATTTTCTTATAGCATATTAGTTAGATTTGCGATTACACGTACCAATAATAAATGCTGCTTTTTAATAAATGAATTCCATTTAAGGGTTTCTTAGTAGAGCCATAAAATTTAGTTCTTTGTGTTGTAATTAATTTACCTCTCTTGGCGAAATAAATATTTCTCGAGGAAACATATTTCCCGCTTGAGTTATAAAGAAAAGCATTTGAACCTGTCACCGATCTTATAATGTAGATGTCAGAATCATGCGAAATACCTTAATAATTACGAAAATTTGACAGATTTTTAATGTACGGATAGATATATCTAATACCAGCGAGGGATTCAAACGTTTTTCTCACGTTAAAATGTAGAACATTATCGAAATTTTTAGAAATTATTTTTGAAAAAATGGGAGACAAATTATTTGAGCCCGTTCTCAGCCAAGTACATCATAATAAAGAATTGCTAGATCAAATAATTTCATCCCAAAAATGTATTCATTTAGAAAAAGTAATGACGAACATACAGTCACTTTTTTTTTGCTACACGGAAAAAATGGTTGGTTATCCTTACAAAGTACTTGGTAAATATTACCAAGACAGTAGTTAACTTTTACCAATCTGTTTATTATACTTATCCTTTGTAAGGATAACCAAAAATATAGTTGGTGCGTATTTTTCCAAGTGCTTTGTTACTGTTACAAACCATTTTTTTCCATGTATACATACATTATGTAAATTCAACAAATATTAGCAGATATACAATAGAAGTGTATAGAAAATGAAAAAGCATACATATTATAAAATAACTCAAAAGAAATACTTCAGATTTGTGATAACTAGATCCTTTGTAGCTCGAATTTTAATTAAGTAAACAAAAGCTACGATTTCCTCAATCTTAACACAATCAAGTTCTACTGTTAATATGCGTTAGTCGTAAAAGTTTCTCGCGTCTACAGATAAAAATCTATAGTCGTTCTTTTGGCGAGTCATGTTTCTTGTTCGAGATGACTATAGAAGACTTTTAATTACGTTCAGTACTGAAAACATTTTCTGCGCAAGTTTCTTAATCTCGGAGGCCCGGGAGAAACCGTACAATGGTCCAAATGAAGATTCAAACTATATCCGATAAAATAGCAAAAGTTTGAAACTGCGATCTATAGAAATGAGTTTTGCATGCAACTTTTTCTATTAATTGTACAAAACAATAATTCATTCATTGAAATAAATTTTGTATGTGGTTAACCAAAACGTTAAGTCAGCTGCCAATCGTGCCCAGCATCTGGGCAGTAGCCTCAAAAACAGAAATACCTGCCTGATTCAGCCCCGAAAGTTTTGGCGTGCGCAAGTACAGCAGAGGGGTGGTCCGCATACCCTCCCACACCGGTCGGCTGGCGCGTCGGCGTCGGTAGTGGCGGCTTGCCGGCAGTCATCGGGAGGCTCGGCGCGTGACGTCGGTACAACGACGCCCAGCGTCAGGGGCCAGCACTCGCGCCGCGGGCGCATCATTGAAACGCGAGACACCGGCGCGTTCGCCTCGCGAATTCAAAGAGAGAGTGAGATAGCGGGCACTCGAGCCGCTTCCTGCTCTTCCGTTGCACGTGTTACCGCTGCTCTGCCGCATCAGCCCGGCTGCTGCGGCTAGCCACGAAATTTCGAATTTCAGCGCGCACGCGTGTGCGTGTGTGTGTGCGTCTGTGTTTGTATCCCTCTCATTTTCTCTTCATGTTCCGACTGTGCGCGCGGAGAAGTTTGCGGACGAGAGCGAGAGGATTTTCGTGAGATTTCCGTGTTTACAGTGCCAGTGATATACGGAGGTGCGGAGTATATCGGGCTTTATTGACGAATTTTTTTATTTGCGGATTCGGTCTTTTTTTAGACGAGTGTCTGCTCAGCTGTACGCGAGTGATTTGCTGCCGTATACTAGGTGTGACGTGATTTGTTCACACAGACGACTAGGAGAGTAGAGGATTTTCCGGAGGCAATACCTCTGTACTGGAAAATTCGTTCTGGTGACTCGCTGGGATTCCGCGATAGTTCGACGAGTGAATTTGTTCGGTATAGTTTGGAAGACGTGATATTGCACTGCCTCCGATTAAGTGGTACGAGCTTTGTGAAAAGAGCAGCGACAGAAGTTTATTGTGGCAAAACAAATTTATATTTCTATAGAAAGGATTTTTCTATGCTCAATTCTTGCTTAATACTGCGGAACTATCTTCAATATTTATACATATACAGCCATATTTGCACGTGCCTTTCTTTTTGATTATCAATATACAAAATAAAATATTTTTCAAATTATAATAGAAAGAAACATTTCAACAAAAATTATATATAAAAATTTTGAAGATGTAATAGCTGAAATTTAAATAACACTTAGTAATTAATCAGCAAGAGATTAGTGTCGTTATTAACTTTTAAATGACTGAAAATGCATTAAATTAAATAAAACATTTTTTGTTTGCATACACACAACGTATATTTTGAAACGTAACTTCAAACAGCAAGTCACTTAAAAACCTAAGAGTTACCGCGCATATTAACCAAAGTGTTTATTCTACTTCCTTCATTTAATATGTTTATTAAAATATAGGCGATATAGTCAAATATCTAATTCTTTATATCTCAATTGAAAATTTTCTTAAAAAACGTTTGATTTCTTACTCTGAAAATAACAATATGGATATCTTTAGAATCACTTGACATGACGTTTACTCTTATTGATTTTAGTGATTACGTGAGAAGTTTTTTTCCAGATACTTAGTTAAATATTGAGGTATCAATAATCTATCTTAAAACTTTTTATTTATTGCTGTCTTCATTTAAAATGTGATCATTAAACCACAATGTTGGAACACAATTCTAATTAATTTTAATATTTTAAATCTGAAGTAATATTGCCATCTAAACATGCACTCCGCGCGTATTGCTTGCTTATACATTTCTAATTAAAACATCTATTCTATATTTAAAATATTAATCGATTAAGCATCTATCATATTCACGTCCATTTTCAGAAACTCGAATAGATTCATTAATCCGCTATTTGAGATTTGACAGTTGTAATTAATTAATTGCATATATCACGATATTATAACTTTCACAGAGTTTTTAATTAAAACGAAAAAGGAGAAAGGAAAGTGAAGATGCAGAGGGGGATAAAAATGCTGTGCATATCTCGTGACAAGCCCGTGTCGCGTTATCAGTGGCGTGCATCCTCATCCTCAGAGCGTATGAAAAAGTGTGTCATGCACGTGTTTTGTATACGTGAGGGTGCTACAATTAGAGTACGTTTTATATCAAATATAGGCGTAGCGAAGAATAACCGTTGATGTGCCAAGATCCGCGTAAAACGTGGCGACATATGTATAGGGTCAAGTTATCTTAGTTCTGGAAGGGGTTTCTTTAATAAAATTAACGTGGGCGACGCCATAGCCATTCTTTAGATCGCCAGAAAGAACTATAACAGTGGAGATGGAGATAAGATGTTTCCGTGTGCTTATTAAAAGTCAGTCGTGTATAATAGATCGATTGTAGAATTTTCGTGGGTTTAATTGATACAAATAAAGTATTTTTGAATTATTATAACTATCAATATTATTAGCATTATTATCAATACACTTATGCGATCACAACAAATCTATACGCATGCAAATATTCTATATTTGAAGGCTAAAATAAATTTGCGCCATGCACTTATAATTCATAAATAATCTGCATTCGTAATTGAAGCCCCGAAGATTGTTTTATCTGTGTAAATAAATGTTCTCTATATATCTTCTTTCTTTCTTATAACGTTGATTTCGCTTTGTGCTCATCGGTAATTCAGAAACACGTGCTTATTATAGGATTTGAGGTTGTATTTACCATTATGCCAACTATTCGTTTTCTATTCATTTCCCTAGACGCTAGTAAGTCAGTCCATTTCATATTCATGATATTTTTATCCTTATTTTTAAAGCGGCCGTATTATTTTCTCAGGGGAAAAATCTCACTAGCCGCAGGCTCGTACCCCATATTTCAAATTTTTCCAATGAACCCGAGATCAGCTATTTGCGAAAAATTGATTCGAGTAGATTCTTTTATCATAGTTTCAACTTTCACTTTTATGGTACAATATGTTACCGTACGCCATTTACTTTTTTTCAAACAAAAGTTTATTTTTTTTATATACCACAACAAAAAATAGATTAAAGTCAATCGAAAAAAAAATCATGAAATTTTGTAAAACAGAATTAAGAGTATTGATTATTGAATAGAGCTATTGCAAATATGAAAAGAAAACGAAATAGGTTACGCATTTTATCGACACTCAGATTTTCGCTTCGCGCCATTTACCTCATTCCCAGAGCCATGTCACTTGCAACCCGGCACCTCTTCGGATTAACCACCCACCCGAAATTACCATCATTCTGACGTTCGAGCTCCAGTCATTAAAATTCGTCAGCCCTCGTTGCTCCAGCATGCTTCCAGTTCAATAAACAAAGCTCAGCGCCCGCACACTGGATACGATCCTCGAATCACTAATGCTGTACCTCGCATACAATCGATACGTATAACACCGCTCTGACGGTCGGAAACGGTTCGTCGAACTTGGACGACTAGTAGAGCTACGAAACGTGAGAAAGAAAATATTTCGACTGGCTATGTCGCTGAGGCTGCTTCTCGGCGACTTCTACTTTTTTATCCTGTTTCTTTTTGCTTGGCGAGGAGAACTTTTCTTGCCTCTAACTTTAGCGAATCGAGAAAGTTGCGGGCGCGCGGGCGCTTGACAACGAACGCAAATCTACGTTTAGCCAAGACGAAGTATATATACTGAAACGCGGCGAGAGGGGAGAACAGGGCGCATACAAGACCGCCTCGTGATGGGCATTCAGTCGGAAATTTCGTCGTGGAATACATTTCCCATCGAGCCTCCTCACGTCCTCGTTTCTTCCTCTACCGTTCTTCAATTTTGCAAGCATTTCGCGCAATCTATGCCATCGTGCGCGCTCTCCGCTATATTTTCGGAAGAAGCGGGTCGTTCTAATAATGAAGAATGGAAAGGTTGAGTTGATTTCCGGTAGTTTTTTTATGTAGATTCAAGGGAAACGAAGCGGTGAAATTTTGCGTATTCTGAAAATACATTTAATTCGGCCATAATGATAGAATGATTCTGAAAATGGTGCATAGTTTTACCTTTTAAAACTGTAATTACCTTGATTTTGAAATTCAAACCTTTTTTTCTGATAAAAAAATATTCATATTACTGATTAAAAATGTAATAACTGTAAAAAATGTAATAAAATTAAAATAAAATGAATAATTATTTATTGAAGGGTTTATAATGTTACCAGATTCTGTTCGATGGCCATAAATAAGTTATTGGGATTAAATAACAGAAGTAATTTTTTTCGATGCACGCACAGTTAAAGTACAAAGCTCATCTGTAAATCGGCCACATGTAGTAGTTATCGATTGCCCTGTTCGAATGCTCATAATTTATTTCATGCACCAAACTCAACACGACTTTCTTTAAACAAACTCTACTGTACTGTACCATAATGAGAGAATAGAGGCTGAAACTAATTCAAAAAGAAAATATTTTTAAAAAGCTTTACTTAATAATGTATACACGTAAACTTCGACCTTTATGCTTTATTTAGCTGCAAAAACTTTTACTTTTCGCAGACACGGCGTTCTGCATATCTCGTTATACCTAATACTCAACTTCAATATTTGAGGAGTTTATGATTGCTATCTTCTCTATATGTCGTACAATTCAGATAGCAAGTGGTATATGTTTTATATGTATACTTTAAAATTTTAACTACGGGAACCACAGTTTTCATGCAATGTTACATAATTTAAATTCCTTTTTTGAAAACAATGTTTTTTTAAACATACTGTAAATCTGAAACAAAATAAATAATATGTATATTATTTTACGCTTTTAATTCAACGTGTATAAACTTAAAAAAATGAACATTTCTATATTTTTTCAGGTATTTTATCAAAATTATAATAATAGCAATAAAAAAGTCAATTTACATTTTATAGAAAATATAAAGATGTTTGTAACAGACTACACAAACAATTACAAAAGATTCTAGAGGATTTTTTCTGCTCTGCTCTTCTTTTATTTACTGACATTTCTCTTTCGCTATTACTCGTCTTCTCTTGCAAGCACATCGTTGTTTACCTACGCCTTTTAGGAACAGTTCGAGGAATCCTTCTGCCCTCGGGAGTGTTTGTTTTTTCGACACTTAAGTCTTTACCCCTCGATTTAGCGAATATTTCGTTATGCACAGAGTGCACCAGACTGTAAATATCAAATGCCAAAAGCAACTAAAAGAAATACAATCTTTGTTCAATCCGCGTATAAACATAAACATGTAATTCAAGTTAGAGAACCAATTTTTATCATTGAAACATATACACACGTTACAAAAATACGTATAATATATTTTGCATTAGTGATAGTAATATCACGGGTTTATCTTGTGATATCATAATATAAATTACAAAAGCACTGCACAGGAATTTGTAAATTTTGATACTCACAGGCGCGGAAAGAAAAAAGTTCATGAAAACGTTCTATAGATCAACTTGTCCTATCGTGAATATAGGTACTCTCTCGCACAATGCATATAGTGCACTGTAGAGTAAAGGTACTATACTATACGCTCAGAGTAATTGCGACGGTTATTGTTTGCCTTAGCCTGCCGGGCCTAATGTGAAAGCCCAGCACCCAAGTCACATAGTCGCGTATACTTGCACACACGTTGACACGCACATTGTTCTCTGCGACTTTCTAATTATATACGAACAGTCTAAAGGTGTGATAGAGATTTTTAATATTTGGATAAGCTGCAAGTTTTATATTTTCAATCTTTTAGGATTTCATAATATCTACAAACAGTACTTTAGTAAAGATTCGTGATTTCCAAATTAAAATAGTATTATCACTGTATTGTCATTATTTTTGTATTTTATCTTTTCACAGTCCAAAAATCTTATAACTTACGATTTACATCTTAACCGGAAATCTTTTATAGCTAAATTAAATATGTATCGGATTGTGTAAAATTAAAATGTTCTAAATATTCATGAGAATTGTTATGACGTTTAACAAAAGAACAATATTAGAAATATTAAACGACTATATAAAAATAAGTTTTCCTCCCTTAATAATTGTTTGTATTCTACTTCTAACTTATATAATAAATAAGTTATAAAGATCGCGGTATAAAAATGAAAACAAGTTCAGCGTTAAATTATACGCTACGTTAAAAATTTTGCCGTTCAGTTTTATGTGGGGATATTAAAATTGGAATTTATATACCATCTAAATTTCTTAAATTAAATCGGTGTGTCATAAACCATAAAAATTTTATTTGATTTTCATGTCTCGCACAAACTGAATAGAATCGATTATTATACAATATTCAACAGCATTTCTTTTTATGCAGATGTTATTTATAAATTGCTTCATATTCACTTCCATTTTTCAACGATTGAATTTGAACCTCAAGAAATTCAAATCCAACTTCCTGCAACTACCTATTTAAAAATGCAACCTAACTTTTCAATACTCCATCAGCTTTAAACTTTTTCACCGTGTACCTTGTGAATTTTTCAAGATACCACTAGTATTCTCGTCTGTCGGTGTACTGTCCCGTAAAGTGCGGGCAGATCGATCGCTGGCTAATCCTAAAAAATTTAGAGGAAGGCTCTATAGCTGTTGCAGAATTGCGACAGTTGTCGTCTTTTCTGAGAGAATCATGTGCGTACTATGACAGATTGAGAGCTATGCATGAGCCAGTGACTCCTGCATACTAATTCTCGCTACCAGAAAATGTTTGACGTGCTGATGTTTGCTGCGATGCAAATACTGCGATTTTCGATGAGCTTTCTGTAAAGGAAGAGTGAGAAGAGAACAGGGACTATTGAGGTCACGTGTGAGCAAGGGCAGTGGAAAATAGAATACACGAAGCTTTTATGAATGCGCTAATTGCTTGGACGTGATCAAGTATTTCGATTTATAATGTGGATCGCGATTTTTTAAATCACTGTTGCGCAGAATAATATAAAATTTGTTTATTTTTATTTTCACAAACTAAACTCTTAAAGTTTATTAAGTATTATATGGTATACGATGCATGAAATTAGAAACTTTTTTATATTGCTAAATAGTATTAAATTTAAGCCTAAAATTATGAAACTCTGTAATTGATTTTGCTTTAGAACGTCAAATTTAAGATACTTATAGTTATACACGGTAACTTCTTATTAATTTGTATAAATTAGAAACTTTGAATCTGATCATACTATAAAAAATATATAATGGTAAATGATTCTATTCGTTCTCTAATTGGATGCGATCTGCGATGTTCGTTTTCACGTGCGATCACTACAGATGCATGAATTCCTGATCTTAAAAAGTGGAAATTGCGAAAATACGATAACAAGAACGCGGCGGAGCGTGCCTGAAGTCGCCAGTCACATAAAATCAATATTTCAAAATACTGAAGTAATAAAGTGAATTTCCTATAATGAGTATCAGAACATAGCTTAACTTAATATTATTTAAATTAAATATTATAAATGGCAATAGTCACGTTAAAGAAACTCAATTAAAGAAAGTAGTATAGTGGTTTAATGGGACAGATACACCTTAAATTGTCGAAAAATGAAAAATCGCAGTTTATTTTTATATTTGTAAAATTTTAGTGCTCTCCGATGACCAGAACTGAAGTCTGCGATAGCTGCAAAAATGATAATTATGGATTTTGGCCTTCGAACACATGTTGCACCTGGTATGTGGTATATATAAAAATTGTTATTTATAGTTTACATTATTTTTAAGTTTTGTACCACTATTTAATCCATTTTTTAAACAATTAAAGGCAAATATAAAAATAAACTGCGATTTTTCATTTTTCGACAATTTAAGGTGGATCGGTCCCCTTAAATTATTGATGTTATTTACAGAAATCTCGACCTGACATTTGATGTAGTAAGCACGCTTATTATAATAGTGTTTTTTTTAAATTTGATGCATAAAATTCAACTTTAGGTGCTTGATATAACCGTAATGTAAAGTGGGTGCTTCTCGCACTCCTACGTATAATAAAAAGGCTAAAGAAGCCTTTAAAGCCGAATTTTTCGCATCTTGTTTAAAAAAATAGAATACACAATACGTGATCAAGTTAGTGATTCACGCACGGGACTAGTTGCGTAATATACTATGGTATAGTTCTTATGAATATACATCAACATGACTGAAATCTTAGAGTAATGAAGAATTTTCTTATAATATTGAACTTAAAAACATTTTCGCGTATAAAAAAAAATAAAAGCTTAAAAAGTCTGATGGATCTAGCACAATCACTAGAAAGTGTAATGAACAAAGTGCATAAAAATTGAGTGGCAAAAACAAACGAGAAAACAGTCAGTGACTGGTTGCCGATGCTGAGAAGGCGTAGAAGAAGAAAGCACGGAAAGTCGCAGGTGGTGGCTCGCGCTCGCCGGATTGATCGAGGCTGCGCGGGACTGCACTACCGGCGACAAAATGAACGAGCCGGATCCATGTCTGCCCATAATCCTGCCACCGCGGTATCGGCTGCGGGACCTCATCCTCGGTGACTACGCCTTCAACGACGACGGCGAAAGGTGAGTTTTATCTCTATCTCTACTATATTTCTTGGGTTCTCGGTATTGAGTATACTGACTAAGAACATTGTTCTAGTGTCGAAGATTTCCAAATTCTTAAAACATTTGCGGGGAAGCAAACAGGGCTATGAGTCTGTACAATTTTTATATTTAATCCGGCGACAGTTAATCAGACTCATACGATAATTACCTATTTTGCGTATACTGTGTCATAATTATATATTTGCTCAAACTCAACTTCTCATCTTACAAGGAACGTACATTATAGTCACCTTCCATAATAGGTACCAAAATAATATTTTCGTATGTCAACATCAATGGTATACTTATTATTAGACTGTAATTTATGCTCATGAAAAGAAAATCTGAGCATCATGAGAATAACTTCAAACTTACCCGTAGTCTTCCTTTTGTGATATATGCTAAGCCGAAATGGAAATAGATCTTGCAGTGAGGGGGTTTTCTTAAAAGGAAAACTCAGAAATATTTGCATTTTTGGAAAGCTATTATTTTTCATTTACCTGGAAAAAAGTTTCTATTTCATTTTTACGTTATGAAAAAATTGTAACAATGTAGTCAGCAATTGAATTGTACTTTCCCAGATGTCTACGTGCAACATCACTTAACTGGGTATAATAGATACTTACTATGGTTTACGAAGCTCTTTATACTGTAACGTGCAACCCCTGCACTATAAGTCGTAACAGAGAAATCTCTTTTTAAACCGCCTGCATATGTGGCCTCTTATAAAGGCACCTACATTGTGCTTTGAATATATAGAGTTAAGTTTATTAGAGTGAGTCTATTTTATAAGAGATATGAAATTATATATCGTTTAATGTTATTTTTATAGCAGTATAACTTGTTGTAGTAAATCTAGTTTTTATACGCCACTCAAATATTTAAATTTGTTTTGTTTATACGTTGATAAACGAAAAAGAGTCCAAATATACATGTATTTAAAAGAACAGTTAAAAAGTCGATATATTCATTATTATATGATGACGAGTATTCAAATAAGAGCAAAGCAGACCAAATCTCCATTATGATGAAGCAATCATTATCCTACTGGGTATAGGACCCTTTGGAATTGCAGCCGCAATTTTTACAGCAGCAAGCACCCGCGCCTAAAATACGCTCGCAAACGAGTACAATTGTCGAACCCTGCGGCCGCTCGTTATCCGCTGGTTCATCGGAATGAAACGGATAATTGGAATTCTGGGTAAGCTATGACAGATCCGGAAGTACCACTAGTGCTCGTTTCTCAAATTTGACTTCTCTGAATAGTTGCTGAAATGTGCGATACCCGTTGCCCCGGTCTCTGATAATTGTACGTGTCGATACGTCCCTACGAAATATGATCGGTAAATCCACTGAAATTTTCACGAGACGTCAGCAGGTAGTTATTTATTGCCTTGCGACTCAGAATTTAGAGTGAGTAGATCTAGTGTACTTTACGCCGCACAGTTGTAGAGGGCAATGGCTTGATGATGGAACGTTCGATTATTGGGGTTTACTTCAGAGAGAATGAATGGGATGTTTGATTGATGGATTTGCGATTCGTTGATATTTCGTACACCATACAGATTTTCGTTTGGAATGAAGCTTTTTTGGAGATCTTTTACATTTTTCTAGATTAAATGTTCATATTCGTAATAACTATAACACCTATAATACCTACAATCTCAAAAAGTGAAAATTTAGACAAAAATGACAATAAGAACACGTGAAGTAAGTCTGAAGTCACGAGTATTCGCATAAAGTAATTAAAACCTTTTGTGAGTGTTTTTTAAAGTCAATGTTACTCAATAACAAATCATAGAAACAGTATCTTATTTATAGCTACTGTATAATGCAGAGAGCGCGTGACCATCTCTCTGAGCAGCAAAGACGTGTAAACATAAATAAACTTACGGCATATCTAGAGACTCTCCGACTATTTTCTCCACGATATCTTTTACACACTCCGTTCCAGAAGTAAAATTTATGGCAGCCATTTCGCCGACGTTGGTCGTGTCGAATACCTGCGGTCAAAATCTGAAGTTTTTTTTCGTGCGTTAGTGGAAGCTTGAGGTATACTTCCGGGACTGGTGATATTTAATAATATGTAAGTGGGTCGATTTTGTTGTACAGTAATAAACATTTTTTTTATTTAATATTTCTGGCAGTCAAGGTTCAAAAAAACGTTTTTATTCGTATCGATCTTTAACTTACTCTTACGATTAATATTTGATTCATGTTTATTCGGTTTTGAAAAAACGTATAGGTCAAGTACATCAATCTGCCGGTCATTTTATCAGCAGAATCGACTTCAATTGAAAAAATTATTTTACATATTTGAAATCACAAAAAAGTTCACCTACTTAGCGCAATATAGACCGACCTTAAAATCAATATCGTTCAATTTAATAACCGCAATTAACTTTATTTTATCAGGTTCACTTTGACTCTTATAATACTCTTATAAATAAGAGAAAAAGAGATAACCCTCGAACAGACTTACATCTTTTAAACTGATATATGCATATGATTATTAACATCAGCAAAAGATCGAACACTAAGAATGCTAATTTTCCACTCCATTTATTGAGGTTGCGATGAATAATGTAGCCTCGTTGAAGAAGCTTCGCCGACTCAACGGAACAACAGCAAGAAGCCTCGAGCACAGTTTCTTTCCGAAGAGTTGCAACTCCGCACACCGAATTATTTTCAGCTAGATAGAGGGAGAGAGTGTCAAGCTCAGCTCAGCCCTCGTTACTCTTCTTGCCTCAGATACGATCTTCCCTGAAGTCTGCTGTCTGCCTGGCTGCTTGTTCGCCTGCAGCTCCGATCGATGCTTAGAATCTCGGGTCCATGGAGACCTTGCGACTTTTCTATTACGTGATGAGGATTTACGCATTCCCTGCGACACACCGTTCTGGCTGTTTCTTCGAGGTCATTCGGAGGCTGAAGGGATGATATCACGTTGATACTTTGTTTCCTCATTACGGATTTTATATATATAGATGGCCAGAAGAAGGACGTTGGGGTATGGGTATAAGGATAACGGCTCACAGCCATGCTCCAGTAAATATAGTGTTGTTGACGACGATGAGTGGCATTATATGGCTGACAAATTTGCCGTCTTTTCCACGATGGACTTATATAGATAAAGATATATAATAACTTAATACACGAATATACGGATGTTTATTATGAAAGGGGGTTTGTTCAAGAACCTGAGCTTTACGCGGTAGACTGCTTCTTCTTATATCGCTATAAGTTTTGATTTCGCCAAGAAAGTTTTGTGTTATGGAACAATTTGATCTTCTACTGAAATAAACAAAGCTTAAATTAGATAATAAATGTAGTTTTCTTTCGTGAAAACACATAAATTTCTGAAAGAAAATATTTGCTCCAGATTTATGAGGAAAAACGCGAAAAAATCCCTTCCCGGGGAGGCTAGAAACGAGTGAAAAAATATGTTAGGGCACGCGTCTGCAACAGTTTCATTCTATTTCTATATGTTTAAAAGAGGTCAAACCAACTTTCCAACATCTAAAAAGTGCCATTGAATATACAAGATGCATTTTATATGCATATACAATAAATAAATTTCGACGAAGACTCTTTCTTATACAATCACGAATTTTATTTATTAGATTAAGTTTTTATTTATCTTATTTAATTATTCTTTATTAACTAACCATCAATGATTGTGATTTTTGGAAATGCCACGATAATTAGAGATTAGTTATTTGACGGATCTGGAGCACTTTAACACACCCAATTCTCGTACTGTTTCCTCTAATTTACTGGTCGTTTGTCTGTGTACTATATATTTGAGCCTTTGGAAATCTAGTTTGAGAGCATTGTTTTTGTAACCGTAAAATCTTATCGCCTCAGCGGAATACAGACATAAATCAGCAGCTTCGATATAAAAACTAGCGTATGTTATTATAAAAGAAAGAGAAGGCTTTGCATATTGTGATATAGGGTAGTAAGGTATCCCCATGCGTATTCTGCTGAATCAATAACTACCACTGGCTTTTATTGGGATTTTCCCTTTGCATGTCGTATGACTGATGTTCTGGTTTTTTTTTTATAGAATCTGCTTTTCTTGGGGTGGATAAATGAATATCTGGTTTCGATAATGAGACATGTAAGGAATTATTCGACATTCATTATTTCTATATAGTAATACTAGTGTTAACGTATGTATCTCTAATTTTACATTTTATTTTTTTAATAAACAAGCTATTTGTGATACATTTGCTATCACAGTTTTTTTATACCTTTAATTTTGGCTTTTTTCCTTCGCTGGATGTTTTTCTTCATCAAGTTGATAGAAAGTGAAAAAGCACTACCGCCGCCAGCGGTGAGCAGAATTGCTTGATTTTCTAAGAATAAAGTGACCACTTGACATCGAACGACCATTTCTAACAGAATTTTTTTCGCGAAACGTGATAAAATTTACTTGAAAATTTATTTTCAAGAAAAATACGATATTGCCAAAAGGAAACTTCGACTGTTTTATAATAAAATGCTTTGAAGGGAGAAAGTATACTGAAATTTCGAATTTTTAAAATTTTTAATATTTCTGTTCGAATTTTTTTCTTAATTTCCTTACACGTTTTGATTATCCCAAAAATTTGTATAAATAATAAAAGAGATATAGGCGTTTCAGAGCAAAAATAGTGTTTTAAAAAAAATAATGCGTAACAATCCGTATTATTTAATTCCATTCAAATCTTGGTCATAAATATGGTGAGTTGTGTTGAGTCTCAATATTATAAAATTTTATAGAACAATAATAAACTTGCAAATAACAAATCAATATTTATTTTCAAAATTTCAAAATATATAAAAAACACATCTGTTATAAATATGATTCTTATTGCTGTGTAAACATTGTTATTTACTATAAGTTACGACAGTTGTTTCGATGGCACTTCTACCTTCTGTGTATTTTGATATGGTTTCCGTTCTGCGTTACAATCTAAATCTAGTAAGCCAGAACTACTAAATATTCCTCTTGAAACTATATTCGTCCACGACATATCTCTATGACTTCAGAAGCCGTAAATTAATGCCTTAGAATTGTCCTACGTCTGAGCCAAATATATTCTGAACAGCAAGAAAGCGAAGTAAATCCGCACCACCGGTTCCACTTGCTTTCTGTTTAGTTTATCCTATTGCACGTAAAAAGCAGCTGTGTCACAGAAGACACTTTAAAATATTTCAGTGGTGAAAAATCTATAACGAAGATCAGGAATAAAAATAGGATTAAATGAAATCCGACCGTCGGCAACAAAGAAGAAGAATGACAAGATAGTTGACTCTGGAATTTTCCAAAATTAGAAAAAAAAAATAATAATCTCACTAGTACTTTGTAACAAGTTTAAGACATTTTGTTTCTTCTGCTTTTCTTTTGGACAATGTACAGCTTTTATTATTGTAAGGACCTTTGATTAATTTGAATTTTATACATAGTAAAAAGAGAAGACGACAATAATAAGTAATCATTTTCGGTGTTTTGAGAATTTTAAAACTATGCCTAAGTTTAATAAAATAAAAAAGGTTCATTTAATAAGATTACTGTATTACATACTTAGATAATGCAGGTTGAAATTTCGTAGCTCCCATTCTCTCCAATGTTTTTCGTCTTCTCCCATCACGTGACTTTCGGTTTTAATTCCTATATTAGATAATATGTAAGGCAGCAGCTGATCCGATTGGACCAAATTCACATATTAAATTTTATGTTTTCTAAAAAAATGTACCTATTAATTTCAAGATAATAAATATGTAGGTATTAGGCCATGTTTCCTAATCTAGAATATTTTTGAAATGGACTCTTATTTCTTCCGTATGTTTTCTCTGTATAACTCCAAAATACAGATACTTATACATTCACCGCCACATGAAAGCTATCAATCTTGACATCAGCTGCGAATTACTTCGCCAAAAGCTTTTGACCCGCGTGCGGAGAGGAAGCGCTTGATCGTGATGCATCTGTGATGCATCACAACAACGGGAACGTTCCTAATAGCAATCAGAGAATAGCGATAGGTATATAACTTCTCCTTAGTGCTCATTATTGCCGAATTCCATTATGAAAGAGAGAAAGGAGGGGGGATTGAAGAGCTGGTGTTGGTTGACGAAATGAAGAAGCATGATTTTGCGAGTATAATGAATTCCGCTATCAGTAATTTGATGACCGTCATCTTACTGAAGAGCCCACCGAATCGTACAGGGCGAAACTTATAAATATCTTAATCTTTCTGACCTTTCATTTTATTTTATAATATTTTTTTCGTAGATACCCATCAATTCTTTAGGCACGACCACGGTATAGAAGTGCCTTATAGTTTCGTGATGAAAACTTTAACGAATAATAGATTCACATTTCAACAAATAAATTATTTTTTACTATAGTTTTTGTTAGTTATTTTAACTTTTTGAAAAGAATAAGATGTATTTAAATCCAGAATAAAGTAACAGATACAATAGAATGGAATAAATGATTTTTAAGCAGCACCTTTTTAGTTGATAAATATTAATAATAAAATTGATTGTTATAAATCACAAAAATATGCATTATAATAAACGTTGGAAATCTAGAAATCTGAGAATCTTTTTATCCGTATACTAGATTAATTCTTGGTATGGTTTATAAGTAGGGACAGCTACGTTGAAGGTTTGACAATATACGTAGAACAGAAAGTCCTCTCGTCGAGACGGTTCCTTGACACACGTGTGCGCAGACACTGACTCGCCACAGCCGAACCATACTATCTTTTTCTCCTTGTTCTTTTTCTTCTGTCTTTCTGCGCGCGCTCGAGAAGCACCCCGTGGGCTTGCTCTTGACACGAATACTATCGAGCGAGAGGCGTTTCTATTTTTGCTTGGACAGGTGAGTAGCGCTACTGACCCGGGCGAATTACTGCAACCGGTGTGAGAACGAGATATGTTTCATAAAGAAGATGTTCATTCAAAGAGAATGGAATGCGCTGATAAATTTATCAGTTAGAAGGGAGAATAAAATTTAGTAGAAATAATGACTTAAGCAGAGTTTACTTTATGTTTTATTTATTCTTTTAATGTAAAACTCAACTTCTAGTGTGAAACTCAAGCAATACAAAACTGTAAACTTTTGCTAGCTATACAAATACTGGCTTTAACAAATATTTAAAAGATATTTAGTTATTCCTGCAAAATAAAACCTGTCATATTTTCATTATAATTTGATTGTATTTTGTATATAATGCTGAAAAATATTAAATAATAATTGTATTCGTTGCTATTCGAGAAAAATAAATATACGTTTTGAAGTTCAATTCTGTTAAAAGTCTGCGTTCTTTTCTAAAGTTTACTCGTAAATCCCAATTAGCAACGGACCAGCTATTAAGTGTGCTACGTCTGAAATCAGATCCCAGCGTTCAATCTTTTCTTTTTTTTCTCCCTCCTAGAAGGAGCTTTGTAATAGTATAATTTTCAGTTCTGTAAAAACACGTTAGAAACATGTTTGGAGATGTTTAAAGTCTGAATGACATGTTTTCAGAAAACGATCGCATCGATGTGTGTATGTGTATCTTAATATTTGTGGAACTACTTCGTCAATATCAATGCAAAAAGTTGAAAATATTTACCAACATTTTTTTTATTCCGAATGCGGGATAAGAATCCGTTTTTTTAAATTTATCGATTCGTTTTTGTTTCCTGGTAAATTTTCGATTTTTAAAACTGATTTTTGCGTTTTTCTTGTAGATAGAATTAAGCAATTTAAATCAGACGATATGTATTTAATAGAACATAAAAATATCTATATTCTCAAATAAGAATTGATAAAAAAAGTACTACGGATCGGAACTTTGTGAAACTTTCCTCAATAAATGAAAATTACAGCTTCTAAAACGAATACAAAACTTTCGAAGTGTATCAAAGTTAAATTCTTTTTATCTATTCTAATAAATACGAACAATTTCACTATAATTTTTACAAATAACAACTACGATAAATTTTTTGTCGTTATTTTTCATAAAATAATCTATAATGTAAATCTTAAAAAAACCTTGTGCACCGATACAAGAAACTTAAATGAATGAAGTTGCTGAACAAACTTGTTGCGGTTTCTTTAGAATTATTAAGTGATTAAACTTTCGTTTGCGTTACCCAACGGACTTTCATTCATAAGAACAATTTTTTCGCAATTTTCAAATATCAACACAATTTTCACTTCTAAATTATTGAAAGATAAAGAAAGGAACAACGTATGTTACATCCCCATAGTGGAAGGGGGAATAAAGAAGGGTACGTGTCCCATGTTAAATTCTTTCGTGGCCATGAAAATGGCTGGTTGGTTGTTTTACTGCGTTAACCCTACTGATAGTCCTGTTTCTTGGGGCGACGTCCGAGACGAAGAGTTTGAGCTTGTCTCGATGTGACGTTTGCTCCGACGTACTGGAGCTTTCGCAAAACAGCTGTGACCTGATGAGGGTCTCGAAATACCAAGTAGGACACTGTCTTCATCGGTGCTCTTTATCCTGGAGACTCGGCTATCGGAGGTCTCTGCATTATCCGGTTGGGGGCAGGTCGTGTGGATTCTCACTCCGTCGACATTGGCTCTGCTTCCTCGTGGAACTCTTCATGGCGCAGCTCGCTTACACCTTTTCACGAAGATGACAACTCTGCCCACTAGTTGGCTTCTGGAAACGGGAATAAGGAAAGGTAACGACCACCTCGAGGGCTGGGCACTCTATCTTTTCGAGGCGGGTAGAGCGTTGCTTTGGACGTTGTTCGGGTAAGGATTGAGTAAAACGCACAAAGTTCAGAACTTGAACGTGTTAAAGTGTATTTATATATATTTTAACAATCTTCATTACAAACTTGAAAATGGACACTCGCGGTTATAATTTTGATAATAATTCGGATTTTGAAATGTACTACGTAGCTAACGCGCAGTATTATTTTAAGTCTCGCACAAGCTGAAGCTGTCGCTTTCAACGCTCGAATCGAAGTGAGGGGTCTCACCTCGATTCGACCTCTCCCTCGCTTTCCTCTCTGCAAGGATGAGTGGGTGGTCCTTTAGATCCTGTACACTTTAGGCTTTTGAACTCGGGCTCTCTTCTTGTCCCCGTTAAATTAACCTTTTTGTTTTTTTGAATGTCAATTTCTATTAAAATTTGGTTGAATTCTATCGTGTGGTTTTAGATCTTTAGAATATGGTACTAAGCAATAGGTGTAGGAAGTTCTTATTTTATAAATTGAGATAATTGAATTAATTATTTTTAAGCAAAGTAACGAAAAAAGCATGAAGTGTTTAAGATTACTATATTTGGGTTTATATAGCTAGTCATTTTATAATGAAAAATGGCAACAAATATTTTCATTGATCCAAAGCTTTCTCTTTGAGAAAAAAAAACAAATTTTCTTTTAAAGAATTATAAGAAGTAAAAGGACGATTCAAGTATAGAATGAAAATGCGTTGCCATTCTATATTCTTAATACGCCTCACATGACAATTGCTCACGGGAACCGTATCATTCACAAAAGCCCGGACAACGGTGCATTGATGGTAGTGAGTTTTCAATTTGTCATTTTTCAGTAAAGCCTTGCATGGAATTGCAATATACCTCTCTTCCACTCTCAATATTTCCCATTGCCTCTTTTAATTTGCGAAAGTTTAGCTATGTAAACGCGAGAATAGCGGAAAGAGAATGAAGATTGAAGGAGGTCGACAGCCGGAAAGCTGGGAATCCAAACGCTCTTTCTCTCACGTTTCGAGGGGCGATGAGGGGAGAGGGAAATCGGAACCGTGCGAGCACAATGCTGCCATTCCCCGCTCGCTCTAAACTCTAGACTTTATCAAGAATTCAAACATTCATTTGACAGGCTTGGTAAAGGAGCTTTGTATGATGTCGCTCTCCTGAACGCGTTTGTCGCTTATATAAGCATCACGTTAATAATTTTACGAGCTTTGAAGCTCTCCTGTGGGGGCTATCTATTTCTCTATCAATTTCACAATTGTACTGTGCAAGTGGGAGTACGAAAAAACCCTGAACATAACTTCGCGAAGGTCTTACAATAAACTAAGTTGTGGTTTAGAGCTAGTTGGCGTTAGTGATAAATTCTAGAAACGATGCTTCAAAATGGACAATCGTATGACTATAAGTACCGTAATTTTATCGATGAACCTAAAGAGAACATAGTGCGAAAAGATTAACGAAAATTGAGGTTTTCAGGTTTTGAATTGCAGCTTTTTGTATTATATTGAAATTTTCATCATCGATATTTAAGCGTTTATACCTTGTATAGACTCTGCATAATGTGGGATAATTAAATTTGATTGTGGTGTAAATTGGAATATGTCAGAATTTACATTGAAGGCTTCTTAGTCCTTTAAATTGACGCGTCATCAACGGCTTTAATAAATCCCAAAATTTAACGCGCCGATGAAATTGTATTCTGGCCTGAAATGGAATCTTTATCGAGACGTGCAAATTATTTTTTAAACCAAAACAAGACCTTATGTATCGAGGTTTTTTCTAGACCAAGAAAATCATATTCCAAAAACAGAAAAAATACAAGTTGAAATAAAAGCATAAAAGTTTTGAAGATATTGACTAAATTCAATATCTAGAATATAATGTAACTTAAAAGTGTAGGTATATCAGAGGATTTTATAAGCTCGATCAAAAGACTTCACAAATAAAAAAAAACACATATGCTTCAAAAGCATCTACATAAATTTTCAGAAAGCTAGGATACTCGTAAGTCGATAAATTAATGTTTTCATTTTTTTTATGTCTACACGGGCTCTTATGGGAAATCGCGATTTTATCGTACTCATTTATGGATTGTTAAACATTTAACGCTAAGATTTTGTTGAAAAAAATTGTAGTGCTCTTTCTGGAATAATTATGTTAAAAAGATAATTGTATTAAAAAAAAGTACTAACGGAAGTTTTTGATGGTTTAAAACAGTATAAATATAAAGCAATGGTCAGACTTAGAGATAATAAATATTAAAAATTTATTCATGCGTATAATTTAATCGCATAGTATTAATAGATTGAGCATTATTCCCTTTTTAAGCGCTTACTAAAAATTCTTCCTATTTTTAAAATTGTATGAAAAACTTTTTTATCTTTGAATAGGATAAACGGAGAAATAAAGCCGGATTAGAATAAACTATAGAAAATGCAATATCTCCGCACTCTCAGCCGGTAATACGAAAAAGTAGAAGCTCAAATATATGAAAAAATCCTTCAACAAAGAAATGATATCTCACGCTCGTCACTAATGTGCACAAGTCTCAATTACGCCCTAGTAAACTACCCACTCGAGGTGATAAGAGTGCGCCGACACACATGTACAATCCAATTAATAGCTCGCATCATACGGAGCAATGGCAAGAGAAAGGAGAAAACGTCCGTGTATATGAAAAGCAGTCATTCTCTGATCCGAAAACTCATCCCTCTCGTCTTTCCTCTTTGTGCCGGTGGCAACAGCTGCCGAGAGGAGCGAGAGCTGTGGGTACGACGACGAAGGGAGAGAGAGAGAGCCAGTGAGTGGCAGAGATGAGCTTTTTGGGTCAAGAACTTGCATCTCCAGTCGCCGTTGGAGGCCGCTGCTTTATTGAATCGACCGGGCCGTCTCGTCTAGCGCTGAGTGTTACTACTGCGACAGTAGCAGCTTTGTGCCCGCACACGACTACTACTGCCTCTACTGCACTTTTGCTCACTCGGCGGAGTTTCTCCTCGCGAAACTTGGCTCTGCTTTATCGACTGTGAAAAGGCGAACGTCAACAGGAACGAGCGGTAATCCTCCGAGCTATGGCAGCTTTTACGCTCTTACGGCTTGCGGCGGCGACAAGTTCTTCGACTAGTTTCCTACAGAGTGCGCCTCAACCGAGAAACGGAGTTGGGCTGTATATATGACGGGGAGGAATGTTGTCGGGAATTTGCGGTGTCGCAAGAGTGGATGGGTATTGTGCACTTGGCCGGCCTTGCCAGTTGATCGTAATTGATGATCGTCGTAACGATGTTTAATGAAAACAAAAATAGGATATAAATTGTGCAATTTATACCTTTCTCGATAAAGTCCTGAGTGTGAGATATTAGATTAAGTGATCTATGGTTTAGTTGCAAAGACATTTATACCTACGTTAAATATTCAGAACGATTTTTTTCAATACGTAAAAATGCAAGAACTTAAAAATGTCATACTTCAACTGTGCGTTTCAAGGATTTACATACTCTAAAAATAAAGCTATGTGTACGTCATGAAAGTTCATGGCTAGCGCTATTCGAATCGATATTTTAAAAACCAATAGTACATGTTATTTACAATACACACTGTTCGTTTTTTTGCACAACACTTTACGATCTGAAACGTGAAATAACAATAATATACGTTACGTTCAACCCTAGAAGACTACGACCCAAATACTATTTTTTGTTCCATACAACCCATATCCAAGTCGCGTATTTCTTCTGCAATTTCGATCGTAGTACCAAATTTCATCGTGTAGATACTGTTGCAGGTCGGCTGAAATATTGCAGCGAAAGGACATGCGAAACTAGACGCATCGCTGACTTCACCGCCGCTTCGATTTGCACCCATATACCATACGACCTTGCCAATTTATACGCGGTGCACTAGGATCGTTACGCATAGATTATACTGTCGCGTTGCCGCAGCTTGGCTCGAATCCCAAGCGGCGCATCTGCACGGCATCAGTCCCGACGCTAGCCAAGTCAATTGGCTGGATTGTACTTTTACGAGGCGAAAGTTGCTCGAGTTAAACGATATTTCGCTGCTTACTTCCGCAGTCTTGTTCGTCGCCGCCAGTGATGATGCTAATTGAATTGGCGGTGAGAAATATGTTATCTGCAGCCATGCGAATGGCTTACTGCGATTTCATTGATTGTCTACTAATGTGTATATTAGGTGGTATAATACTTGTAGTTTTGATGTACGAGTCGCATTTCGAGAGTTGAACTTGCGAGCGTAGGGAGCAAAGTTAGCTTACGAGTTGTACGGGTTTTTGGGGACGAAGAGTAGAAAACTACATTTCGTTGGAATATTGAATTTAGATACGCTAAGAACATTTGTTAGAAAAGTTAACACTTTTAGGGAAGTGAAAAGACGAGTTTAAATATAATTGTATATACGATGAAACGTGTTAACTACTTTGTGAACTACGGTTGACTAAAGTGTTATGCTATTATTTCGTCCAGTTTGAGCCTCAGTAGCCTTCATTAGGTCTATAAAAAGCTTTAACAATTTTTACTCTGAAGTGATATTCTAGATAATAATATTATACTCTAAGGTATACATAATTTTATTAATAAATTCATAAACTCATTTTATGAACGTTATTTTATGTGATTATATATTATTAGAATAGGAAACTGAACATATTGTTTTATGGTAGTTTAAGGCCATGTAATAAAATAATACGTGTCATCATAAATTTATTTTGCGTAATTGAAATTATAATCGTCAAAGATGTAAGTACTTTCAAACTTAAACAAGATTAGAACGTGGGTTCTGCTCTTAACTTTATAAGCGGTCTGCCTGGAAAATTCAACGATTGAGCATACACTTAATAATTTCTCAATCATCTCGAGAGAACGCTATTAATAAATTATAGAAAAATATCGATTTCAAAACTTAGATCTAGATATCGTCTAATATCATAGTTTTCTGAAGCTTTCAAACGTGTATTCATTCACTTAAATAATTCACGCGACGCTTATATAAATCCATCTAATCGCAAATGGTCGTGAATCCCCGAGAAAACGAGCTTATCTAAAAAGAAAAAGGCAAAAACTTTATATCACGATATTTAGCGTTATCAAAAGAGTCGCGTGCAGCAGAGTCGCGCGCGCGCGCACACACATTTTCCGTCGATATTTGCACGTAGCGGTGTGTAATAAAAGCTCGAGTGCGGAGTGTGGAGCGTGTTAGCCTTGCGCGAGCACGTGACGGAGCCGCCGTTGCAGTCGAATTTCGAGTTTTCCGCGCCCGAGGCCAGCGCGCAGACTCGACCGTGTGCGGCGCGTACGCGCTCTCTCCTCTGCCAGGGAATCGATGGCGCGCCGCTCCCGATTCATCCATTCATCTCGCCGCAAGCTCGCACTTTTCCAGGCTCGCAGAGCCTTTGTTCTGTATTAATCGTCGCCAGAAAGCTCGATCAAGTGAAAGTAGATAGGCCGCTCTTTCGTTCGAGGCCAGTTAGGCTGCAGGACTCGGCCAGCCTCTTTGCAGGATCAGCTGGACATTTGGAATTTCTACTGCGGACGATAAGCCGCGAGCTGCGCAAGCTCGCTCCACTCTCTCGACGCGTTAAGGTCAGCTGAGACCGCACCAACACTGTTACGCGCGAGCTTGCGCAAGCACACCGTGTTCCCGCCTTTTTCGAACGCCCTTTTATCTACGAGCCCGGGGGCGATGCTTATAAATAATGCGATAGCTAGCGAAAGCGTCGCAAGCTCGATGGTAGCTATGCAGAATTATGTATGCGGAGGTACACATTTTACGAGCGACGGAGAAAGTGCGGCAATGTAAAATGCAAACGTATCTCGCTCTGTCGAGTGGCGGCGCAGACGCCCTGACAACAGCGGCGCCACCACGTGTATGTGTGTGCGGGGGTAGTAGCAGCAGCAGTAGCAGTAAAGCGCGCGCACGTTGCCGTCTGCATGGTGCTGTCCGGAGAGGACAAAGAGGAAGCTACGCGCAGCATCTCGCTGCCGCGGTAGGGATAAAGACAGAGAGCTTTTACGTGAGAAAGGAAAAAGCGGGACGGAGAAGTAGCGAGCGCGCGCGCGTCGCCGCGTATAAGGTACCGCATAGTAGGTTGAACGAGAGAGAGAGAGAGAGCAGTAGGTATATTCTCCACTGGATTCACTAGTGAAAAAAGCCCGAGCTTTGCGATCGCATACTCGGCAGACAGTTTCGCGGTGTTTCTCGTTATCTCGGCGTATCAACTGTCTCGGGATCAGTTTCGAGTTCGCGGGAGATCGACTGGCAACTCCAGTTTCGTCGCTACAGTTACCTCCTTTCCGCTGGATTAGCAAGTTCCGGACGGGAGCTTCAGCCGCCGTTGATCCACTGGGAGAATTCCGCATATCACTATACGGATGCTGTGCGCTATCGCACTTTAAATCTCACATCTGCTTGAAGAAGGCTGCGAGTTTTATATATAATACACACGGCGCAGCAGCTGCAGTCCGGATAGCTCGAAAACGCTGGCGGAACTCTCGTTGCCGCTCTAATGTGCATTTTAATGGACCGAGCTGGAGCGCGCCACTGCTGCTGAATGCGACTCTCAACAGCCGGAAAACTTTCGGCCTTCCGAGTGCTACTTACGGCTAACTTTTCCAGGGAAAAAGAGGTCCGAGTACAGGCAAGAGAAACGAGAGTCGTGCAAAATAGAACTTTTTTTCTGAGAGACAGTGTTTACGGCATCGGCATCGAGCAACGATGCACTTTGCGAGCTTATTAGCAAGGAGCCATCGGAAACATCATCCTCGTGCAGTTGAACGGCTCTCCGGAAGCTAAGGCGATCATTTCGCCGCATAACACGGCTCGGATTCCTCGCCTACTTAGGGGAATTGATTCCCACGGCGCGCAGTGGCACGCGGAGCTCGCCTGCCTTATATACCTTGCATCCTCCTCCCCGCCTAATCGATCGGCGAACACCTAGTATCGCGTTTGAAAAGTGTATAAGGGGATATTGAAAGTGAACCGTGCGGCGGCGCCTTTGATTGATCGACGATGATGCCGAGCAAAGTTGCTGGCGGTGACGCCGAAAACGGCTAACGACGCGTGACACCATCTTCGCAAACAAATTGCCTCGACCTTGACCCACATCGTCAGACCTACTGCTACTTCTATACAGCTATGTGTGTCTGTGTGTGTCGTGTCACGAGAGGAGCAGGGGATTCGATCTAACATGAAGACATTCGAATTTCAACTGTCGACGAACGCGGACCACGGCGTTCGTCGTGATTTTTACAATGCGGTGATTATCGCGCTCGCTTTTCAATTCCATCGTCCAGCAGAAGTGCGATAATTGAATCGTTCGTGATCGAGTGTACGTGTCGATTGTTCCACGGCCATATCTCCCGAAACGCCAGTCGTCCGACAGCACTCACCCGGGACAGCCGCTGTCACAATTACTGGTCGGTTCGAGTGTCGTTGGTGAACACGTTCTCGTACTCCATCGTCGACCGGCGACAACAATAATCAATCGCGTCAGCGATGACCGACGACTGCACTCGACTGCATCAGCGCTACTCGAGTAATCGTTCGGAGCTGGAGGAGCCTCCAGCAGCTCTCGAGGACGATGAGGAGCGCTGCTGCATTAGGTGAGTGCGACAATGGCGATTCGGCAAGACAATACCACCGCCGCAAGACGTCGTAGTCGCAGAATCGAGCCAACTGCTCATGATATACCCAGGACAGCCTACACGGAAAGACGAGTATGTCTAGTCCAGGAGCGTTGCTGCTACTGCTGCTGGCCTTGACGTGAATCGATGCTCGCTGCACCGCTGCCACTGCCGCTGTTATACTAGCACGGAGGGAGAGAGGCAGCACGTTCGCGCCTTTTCCCCGCGCACACACAACGAGACGCCGCAGTCTGCGTGCAAACGCTCGTCGGGCATAAATAGCAGGCGGCCGCTTCATCTCACTGCCTCACGGCTGCGGAGCCTCTTCTCCTGCGTTTCGCCGTTTTTGTTCTATTTTTTTTTCTATACGCGCGGCTATAGTTGTTCTTCTCTATGTGCATTTCGTACGCCGTGCGTGCTCCGCGATTTTCAAAGTGCTGATGCTGAACGAAGAATAATGTGCAAGATGACGCAAACGTTGCGGTTGATTATACCGAGTGTAGTTGAGGATAGCAGCTGTTCGCGACGATGTTGACGTTGTTGAGGAGTTAGTAGGTTCATAGAGTGCGTTCTTATATAGCAACAAGTTCGATTACGTATAGTGAGATTTGAGGATTTTTCACTCTTGTATAGATGACACACATAGTCAGCTCGTTCGAGATAAAGTTTTTATCACAGAGGAGCCTTCTTAAGCTCGTTCCTACAATATTATATAGACAGATAAAAGTTCAGAATTTCCTATACTCAATAAAACTAGCGAGTTTAAGGTCTGCATTTTAAAACTAGAATATGTAATAGTAAACGCGTCACGTTGTTACGTCGAAAAGTTATACAAACGTATAGAGAACACGAAGGATCTCACTCGGGGGTCTCAGCACATACAAACTGTTAACGAGCCAGTTGAATAATTGCGCAGTGGGAAAAGCCGCAGTTGATCGAGTGAGCCAGTGTGTCAGCGACTGCTCCGCATCATTCAGCCGAAGCAGCGAGGCAGATCAAGAGGAGATGAAGCGCGCTCCGGCGTTGAGATGAATGAACGCCGCGCCTCGGCGAGCGAGCGAATGAATGATTATCTTCGACGAGCAGCGAGCAGCATTACTCCGTCACCATAGGTCCATCAAGCTTGGATCTGTCGTCTCAGTGCAGTCGGCAGCAGCAGAGCCGACTGACCGAGTCACCCGCCCGGAGGAGGCCCGGCGCAGGTTTACCGCGCCGAGGCTCTCCGGGCGGCTCCTCGGAGCCGCTCCTGGACATGGGCACCCGCTGCGACTGGGACTACGAGGCGCTGAATGCCGGCTCCGCGGCAGTTACACCAACGTCAACGCCGCCCAGTAACATCAACAACATTATCGATAACGTTCGGGACCAGCAGCAGGACACAGGCGGGAACAATGGAGGAATCACGACGAAGGCGCACTCGGCACCAAGGGTCTACTTCCAGGCGGAGAACCTGGCGTCTACGAGGCGTCGCAGCAGCTGCCGGTTCCTCGGACCCCAGACCTCGTACCGCAGGAGGAGCCGGAGCATGAGCGCCTGGAGCGACCTATCACGCTCCTCCATCAGATTCGACGAGAGGTGAGTTGAATTATTTTTCCGAGATTTTCCAGATGCCTGTGTGCTCTTATTGCCGCGATTCGTTGTTGCTTCTTGCCGAGGGCTGTGTATTCTTCTTCTTGGCCGAGTTCCCGCGCCAGAAGATGTTATCGCTTCTGTATATAGGGGTGGGGTATGCCGCTATGTCAGTGCATATAAGCGATAGTTTGTAAAAACATGCGCGGTTGAGATTGGTGCGATAAATCACAGCTGCGAATATTAGGTTTTTGTTTGTTGAATTCGAGCGCGCGCGCGCGCGGTTTTGTCCCTCGGCTTTTTCTTCAGCATCAACGATTTTTCTTCTTTCGTACAGTGATTGAATCATCGTCGAATTATTCGTTTTCAACAAGTTCATAAATCCTGATACCCTGCACGTGGCCATTGATATTTTTCGACCGGAATGAATGATGTTCATTGTTTCGGGAAATCGATATAGCTTTATATTCATCGTACTGTGCTCTGATAGCGTCAGTTAAAATAAGGTCAAATAATGCTATTCATATATAAATTTATAGTAAAATCATTCCTTGTCTCGTGATAAAATAAAAAATAGGTATAAAAGCATGAATGACAGGTGCAGCCGGTGCAAAAACTGTGAATATGATAAAATATTTATTTTTCTATACAATGTATTTTTTCCAAAAATGTAATTGCTCAAACAACCATACAAGTTAATTTTACCTTCATTTACATTATTACACGACAGCGCTTATATGCATAAAAATAAAAGAAAAATTTAACTCAATATCGATTTGTACGTGCTAACAGGTAAATTACGATAATCAATATATTGTAGAGAGTATACAACTTCCTGAAAATATAAAATATGCATTAATTTAATTTGTTTAATTCCACACTGAGTATCAATATATCTTATATAATAAAATGATATTTCAAAACTTCGTTAAATATATTTTACGATTTGGCTTACGATTTAATATTTCTACTAAAAGTATCATGTTCGAACAAGTAACAAAATATATACAAGTGGAAATCTTGAAGATGTCTTTTTTGTTGTTTTCGTTTGTGTCTATGCCGTTTGTTGTCTTCGTTTGTATTATATACAAGTGGAAATCTTGAAGATGTCTTTTTTTGTTGTCTTCGTTTGTGTCTATACCAATCTTTTTATACAACCATTGGTCCAAGCGCGATAAAGGAACGGAATTTCATTACGATAAAATTCCGTTGCCTTTATCGAGCTTGGACCAATGAAACAGTTGGATCAATGACAGCGTTGCCTTGCAGGTAGTCGTACGTGAAACGAAATGTACCATCAATTCAATTTTCAATATCGTAAGTTGCAGAGGTTCGCAAAACTCAACGCGTGGATGTGTGTATATATGTGTGAGCGCATGAATAGATCGATGAAAATGGACGAGCTTTCACAGGCTTTACCCCGGGGAAATTGATTCGCTTGTCTGGTGGTTTATGCACGTGGCGTAACCGGATTTATGCGGCCGAGCTGCGCAGAAACTTGCAATTTGCTGTCTGCTTCTTATGTAATTTAAAAAAAATATTATTTACCACAGTTTTAAATGCCTTGGTACTCTTTAATAAATATGCTCTAGAACTCGGATAAGCTTAGGCTTTTCGTGCGCGTCGTTATAGACTGCAGTCTTGCCTAAGCCGCGAAATTGAGCTTGTATGCAAACTTTGAGGATAGTTTGCCGAGCAGTGATGCGCTAGAGAGGAGAATTCATCTTTGGATAGTTAATTCTTTTGTTCAGAGTTCAATCTTTGAGAGAAAATGAAATTTTTACTTTTTAAAAAATTAATCTTAAGGAAAAAGGAATTTCATTCGTCGCATTAAATTGTTCACTGGTTAGAGTACGTGAATAACGTGCAGTAAAAAAATAGAATTTTTATAATTCATTAAACTCTACAGAAGCTTAAAGAAGAAATTTAAAAGAAATGTTAAATTTAATATAGTCCGGGTTATTCCAAAAGAAGCAGCTTTTATTCCTGATATCAAATACCTTACTTATGCACTGTGCATATTATATATCGTAAGAATGTCATAATAAAAATTTTGAAACGCCCTCAGTATTTTCTTATTTAATCTTTAAATCAAATTATTTTGTTATTTTGTAATTAAAAATACTCGATCGAATTTATTCGTTAATCATATAAATATTTTTTAACCTTTGCTTGTAAATAAATAGATCACTTTAAAACTCTTGAAGCAAGTTTTAAACAACAACTCACAGAAAAACGTAAAGTTACTAACGTGTTGACACTTTTTGTAATCCACTTGAAGTACAAACTTTCGTACTTTAGTATCTCATCCTTTCTTTTTGAAATACGTCTAACTATACAGTAAGAGTATAATAGCAATATATTGTTTCGAACAAATGTAATAATCAATTTTACTATAGAAAGTAAATCTCTGCATTATAGATTATTTGCATTTTATTACATTGTTCTTCAAAGGGAAATTACTTATTGGCAGTCGATGATGATTTTGTTAATATTGAAAAAACCTTAACAATTAAGAGATTACAGCCAGTTCGTAATCAAAATGTTCCTGTAAAACAGAAATCAAACACGTTCAGTGTACCCTCTCGATTCGTTCTCGTTTATATATGTGCGCGCGCTCATCGAAAACCGATATTCGACTCGAGGGGTTCTCGGACGTCGTCCGGTTACACATCTACATTGCAAATATATATACATACGTCCAGTTTCTCTCTGTTTCGCCATTATCTGGCGTAACTTTTCACTGGAATTTATTGACTTTTCGCGTACTTTCGTGCGTACCATTCACCTCCTACATTTCCTGAAGGTGTAACTTTGAATTTCTACGAACCAGAGTTGTTTTTGTGCACTTATGATATCTTTTACTCTAACAGCGCAATTCATAGAAAGATTATCTTCTTACTTTCTTACACAATTATTTCAGAGTGATTCGATGATTTGAGAAAAGTAAATAAAGGCAATGTAATGAATTGTGTCTTGAACTATACGCGAAATAATTATCCTGATATTATAGATATTTTGCAATTCATTTAAGATGAGCCATAGAATGCATAAATTAAATACAGACATAAGATAAAAATCCTTTTATTGTAGCTGAGCTATAAAATTGTTTTACAACCTTTTAATTATCTAACTTTGACTTTTATTTGCAATTGTAACAGATATTGGAAGAAAAACAAATAATTTCTCAGAATACGTT
>UCOJ01001402.1:0-31882 GCA_900474305.1 Cecidostiba fungosa | reverse complement strand
GTGTGTGTGTGTGTGTGTGTGTGTGTGTGTGTGTGTGTGTGTGTGTGTGTATCGATTTCGTCGAATGCAAAACTAAGCAATTTGCTAGTGATTTAGTGTTGGAGAGACTTTTTTTACCGAAGCTGATGATACTCTGCGCTTAATATACGTGTGTGTGTAGTCGAGGCGAATGCGCCAATTTTATAATAAGCAAAGATGAATTTCTGTTTTGTGATCTAAAAACGTTTTTCTTTTATTACACTGGCTTCTCGCGGTACAATTTTTTCTTTTACTCTCAAAATATACACTGTATATACGAATGAGTTAAGAACGACTATATCCCATTTCGTATGATTAATAAATTTATCAAACTCTCAGCCGTCGTTCCAAAGTTGCAGAGAAGAAAAAATAAGGAAGATGAGAGACGAGAAACAGTAGTTTCAATTCCAAAAGTTGCACTTCGTTTCGGGATTCATCCGAGCGTCGCTCGAGCAGGAAAACGTTTTAGCAAATTCATTAGTATTCGATAGAGATCCAATGACGCGAAATCGAGGCAAAGTTCGTAGAGCCAAGTTGAACCGACTCAAATAAAACTCCTCCAATTCTGGCCGACAAAGTAGCTGCAATGGAAACAGATATGATGATATCATTTTTTTGTTCCTGATGCTTCTCTTTATATACGAACTTTTTCATATCTCGAATATAAATTAATAAGAAATAAGCTTACACTCGCGAAGGAAGCGAAGAAATCCTCGTCGTCTTCGATGGAAGAGACACCCTGTCTTCTGGATATATCGCGATAAGCCTGGAAGGCTATTTGAATGGCTGTCGAGTCCGCGATGTTGTCCATTGCTGACCTTTCGCCGTCCACCTGTGACAAAGAATTCAAGCGTCTTATCGTTCTTTTAAAATTTTTCTTTTGAAATTAAAAGAAAAATCGCAAGACTCACGTAAACGTGTTTTTCCACGTTAAAAGGATCGGGAATGTAATAGTTGTCGAACTGATTGATGAAGCACTCCATTTTGTTCCAGTACTTTAATTTAGTCTCCTCCGAGTACAGATGCCGTCGAGGCCTCGTACCTCCAATGGAATCTATATATGTACACAAAAGCGCTCCTAAGTCTATTCGTACTTTGTTTTTTTTAAATACACATTGCATATTTACAGCTGAGAATATAGATATATACCTGCGTCGTTAAAGGCATGCATGATTTCGTAAGCAATGATAAAGCCCAATATCCCGTATTTCTTGAATCTTAAAATTCAACACAAATTTTTTCTGTATCAAAATTTCTGAATTTAGAGCTCGGATGTGTTGTATGTTACAATATTTGATATGATACGCGTGATATATCACATATATTGCGATGAATGAGGCTGACATATCGTCATGATGTGTGATGATGATGCCTGGACTTACTCTGGGAAATCCGGATCGAATAGCGGAGCCATGAGATTCTCTACTTTGATCACTGAAATCACAAGATTATACGTGTGTATGTAATTCTTGGTTTTACACAGGATGGATGAAAACAGGTGTGAATAGATGAGGGTTTCTTACGAACGCGATTTTCGAAGAACTCGTAAGCTGAGCCGATGCTGCTGATCGTCGTGATTTTCATGAAGTTGTTGTCGGAGCTGAAATGAGTTTCAATCGTTCCCATTATTAATTGATTCAAACAGAAGATGTATAGGTATAACTGATGAAAGATACTCACGATGATTTGAACTCGTTTTTCTTCACAGCTTCAAACTCCTTAAGTTTGTAAAACTTTCGCAGGGTGAGTACGTTGTTGAAATAATTCTTCGAAATCGTCAACTTTTTGTAATAGTTGTTCACCACTGAAAGATTCTTCAACGGATCAGGTATCCCCAGAACGAAACTCATGCTCAGAACCTTACGTTCGGCCATCTTCTTCTCGTCCTCGTTCAGCAAAAACGATCGTTTTATCGTCCTTATCGTCACCTGCTTTATATCGCTCAGTATCCTTTGCACCTTCCAATAAAATAAATCGTTGTAGTACACATATTTTTATACAATTAGTGGTACAAGTATAGGTGAAAAGATGTCAAAAGATGAAGACTCACGTATTTTTCAATTTTCGGGGACAGATGCTTTTTAGCAAAGGTGTAAGAAATCACGTGATCAAAAGTGGGTTCAAATCCACAAAATCTCCACCTGGACATATTATTCTTCACTGGCTCGTGCATGAAATTTCGCATCTCGAAGTACAAATTCCTCAGTTCGCTGCTGGTGTGCGGCAGAAACTGATGGACGAACCTCCAGTGTATAAAGTTCACTGAATATTCACACGAGAGCGATGAGACAAGGTTGCTGATTTTTAATCGCATGAATATCATTTCAAGTACTTCTTACCTACTGTTCGCAATGGCGTATTGTACAACAACTGAATGAGCCTGGGAAAGTAACTTAAGGTAGAGATGTCGACCGACTGTTGAAGTGTTACTAAGCCATTGGTTGAGGGGTACATTCCGTTTATGATTTTTACCCAATCGAGCTAGAAATTGTCGCAAACATCAACTACTGATCGGTTCTTATCAAAATAAAACTTTTAAAAGAAGATTTTATACCGTGTTATTCTTGTCCCTGGAAAGTTGATTGGTGATGTTTTGAAACTTGCCGAGCAAAATCGGTCGATAAAAGTCCAGTCTTTCGCTCACCTCCAGAATCTTCAATCAGTGTTTAATTTAATTAATTCTACAAAATGTAATAAACGTATGCGCATCGCATCATTACGTACTTTTGACAATTCCGCTTCAAACGCGGCCACTTGTTTCGCCCCAGTCGCAACTTCCTGCTCAGACACATTCGATTCACTGAGGTTCGCCACGACCATCGCAACCGATTTTATGTAGTCCACGTACTTGTAGAAACTCTTGGCTTTGTACAACAGAGGCTCTCGAACTACCGGCTTAGGCTGTCGCAACTGTCATTTACAACAACAACAACAAAAAGTATAGATACACTATAGCTTATTACCGTATCGGTCAATCAATGCTAAAAATCGGTTCACCTTACCAGAATCGTGTGGGTACGCCGGAGCGCGTCGTTGTTGACGGCGATCTCGTAGAGTGGAAAAACATTGATTTTGCTGTAAAATGCGTGAAGGTCCTGCCAATTGGCCAATTTCTCGTTGTCTAGAGGTCGCCTTGTCAAGGGCCAGCCTCGCAGTTCTTTGAGGACCGATTGGATCGGTCTGATGCCTTGTGCGTCGATCGCCTCTGTGTATGATGTCGATCAAACGATGAAAGATTTTACGGTTTTTTTTTTGGATTAAGATGCGGGGAAGGAATTTTGTACCTGTGTCCATGCATGATGTGTAGAATATCCTGGCAACCTTGGCTGCGTACAGATTTTGAGTGTCGTCATCTTCTAAGATGGCTATAAAAATCGTCGATTTTTAAAAAAGAAATCGGTTTGCGGAAGCGAAAAGTAAGAAATTACAAGATGTCCTAAAAGATTAATGTATTCACTATCTGCAAATAATACGATTATTTCATCTGCCTATAAATTGCTTTGTATAAGACCACGTTTGACATCAGAAAATGAACAAAAAGTGAACTTGCCTTTTAATTTCGCAACAACATTATCTTGCGCCTCAGCCACGAGTGACTTGAAGCTCGATACCGATCCATCCGGGTATTTGTACTGGCTCTCGCAAATGTACGTGTAGAAATCCTCGCAGGGGTTCATGTTCACATCTACAAACATCACACACACACACACATACTTGAGAAAATTAACGCGGCGGCATCAAGGTTCCAACACACATATGTACCACACACACACACACGAGAGCCAAAACACACGAAACCGATATATCGTTTGGCAATCGCACGCATCCAATATCCCCACGCATCTATAATACAAATATACAGTATATAGACTTACTCTCGACGAAGGCGTCCAAGTCATAGGCGGCGGCGACGACTGGGAACAGTCCCACCAGGAGTAGAACCATCACCGTCGACGCCGCCGCCGCCGTCATCCCAGTAGAGTAACAACAACGACGAGTAGTATTAGAGACAACGAGACGACGAGGCATCTCGTTGCAGAGTAGGTGCGCGTTAGATCGCGCCAACTGAGAGTAGCGTCGATCGAACACCGCCGATCACTAGCAACATCGCCGCTAGCTACTACTACTACTACCTACCGCTGCATTCTATTAATAAAGAAACATTTTTTCAAGCGAACAATGCGCGCCCGTGTGTGATTATACACGAGCGATGCCAACAGCTGATCTGCTACCATTGCCAGGCGATTGCCGAGTTTAGGCATGAAGATATGCTGCTATACACGACCGGGGAATGCAGATGAGTCGCGAGAGGTGTAGCAGCCGATCGATCGTTATTGATATGTATATGTATTTTGGCTACTGCGGGCTAGTATATAACGACGAGCGCATTGTCGAGGCTATATTTTGTTCGGTCGAATATAAAGAGTAAAGAGTTACTCATTATATAGGATTTATCTTCAGATATATGCAATACAGTGTATAATTGACGGGCGATAAATAATAATTATATTTATAAATTTCGATGAGACGCGTGTGTCGGTGTCACGCTCCGCGAGTGTGTATAATGCGCGGATTTATTGTATTGTAATATAACTTAGTTGGAGCAAAGCTCTCGGGACTTTTGCCAAAATATAAATAGTGAAACTAAGCCTTTGTTGTAAAGTTTATTCATGAAATTCAAAACAATACGATTTACTTTTAAAATAAATAATTTTTATATTTCTTTTCGCAGATAAAACGGGCTCTTGTCGCATATTTATAATTCTTGTGTGTGACACTTGCGCAACGAACAAACATTTGATGACACTTATAACAAAAGTTTCCAACTATATTGCCATTCCCTGACTAATACTAATATGTATAACAGAATTAAAATAATAAGGAATGTCTCGTGAATGAGAAGTGGCGTTGAATTTGTACTACGAAAACATTGAATCGTGTAAGGCTTCCAGATCTTTTTCTCTCTCTGCAGCTCTCTTCTTCTCTTTTCTGTAGTTTTCGTAGTCCTCATCGTCCGTAGGTAACTCGTACCTACACAGTGGACAAGAATTTGTCTAAAATGAAAACAATAGATATCATCAAGGTGATCCGATACATGTGTTATGACTTATCGTTTACTCTTCAAGTTACCTTTTCTAACCAGGGCTCTATACATTCTTTATGAAAATTGTGTTTGCAAGGCAATGCTTTGGCAGTGTTACCTTTTTCAAAGTCTCGTATGCAAACTGGGCACTGTTCTCTTTTTTCTGTAATTAAACAGAAGACCTGTGTTAGGCGTATAACTGTTAAAAGTATTTAATTCCTGTAGAAAATGATAATACTGCATCGCATACCTAATTCCTCTTTGTACTCGATTTCTGGCAGATTTTTAACGACTTCTTTGGAAGCTGGTGGAGGTAGTTTTTCATGTTCCCCTAGAAGTTCCCACATTCCAGTGTCGCGTAGAAACCTAGCCATCAGCATCGAATGATTTGGAGTTTCTGCATTTCCTAGTGGTGTCCACCCCATTTCGTCAAAATAGTCTGCCATTTTTACTGCGTACAGAGTTATAAAATAAATCTCAAGATATCTATGAAAAAAACGACGTCAAACTTACTTAAAATGTTATAAACAAATAAGTATCTTTACCTGTGATTCACTCTATAAACACAACTTATCAAATAATTTCTCAACAACTAGTTATTGATCACGATCGATCAATAACCGAATATTCGATCTAACTGATGTAAGCGATGATTCAGGTGACATTCACTTTATAAACACGGAAATACAACTTTGTCATCATTCTAGCAGAAAATCAAGTTTATTAAACCTAACCTCTCCCACACCAACTATACATGCGAACGCGCCCATAACGCGCGCCATACACGTTTCTTTTCGATCGAAGAAATTAGCCTTTATGCTAGGCGTGACGATCGCAGGTCAGCTGATTTCTGCTAGATCACAAGATCTGCCCGACAGTGCTCTGCGAAGTACATTTGCTCCCTTTAATTTTCGCAAATACCTAGTCTCGTGTCGTCGAGCAGATAAATAACAAAATGTCGCTTCACTCAGCTGGAAAAGGAAAACTGTTGGCTGTGATCGGTGACGAGGTAAGAAATTGCAGACGACCTTTGTTGATAAACATGAGCTTTTCCACTTGCATTGTTGAATGAATTTTCCATGTTAGTGGGCCTCAAAATGTGTTTATCTTTGAATTATAGGATACCTGCGTGGGTTTCCTCTTAGGGGGTGTGGGAGAGATCAACAAGCACCGCCACCCAAATTTCATGGTCGTCGATAAGAGTAAGTTTCTGTCGATTGTCAAAAGTAAACATTGTGGTTTCTCTCATGACAACTTATTGCTGTTTCAAGTTATCAACTATATATCCAGAGTTTCTGTATTCTAATTTTTGACATTCACATTTCAGACACAGCCGTGGGTGATATTGAAGAGACATTCAAGAAATTTATCAAGAGAGACGATATTGACATCATCCTCATCAACCAAAATGTGGGTGTCAATAAGTAAAACCAATAATAAATAAGACCATATCAGCTACATAAAAACTAAATACCAAATTTTGACATATTCTAGATTGCAGAGATGATCCGGCATGTAATAGACAGCCACACGCAACCTATTCCATCAGTTCTTGAAATTCCAAGTAAGGATCATCCTTATGATGCTAGTAAAGATTCCATTCTTCGGCGTGCTAAGGTAAGTTTCATCCTATATTTCTTAACATTTGAGTGTTATTAACAAAAGTCTATGTATTACCAAGAATTGTCACTTTAAACACTAATAACTAAATTATATTGCAATTATAAAATAATCATATATTTTTTTAGGGTATGTTTAATCCTGAAGACATTCACTAACAACTTCTTCTTTTAATGATAAAAATTGCAGTTTGCAATATTTGTAAATTTAAACAAATTGTGGATGAAATATTTATTAGCTTGATCATTGTATCTCATTGTTGTATTATTGTACAGTATTGTTGAAATATATATGTGTACAACATTCCGCTATATATTCTCTGCATCAAGAAGTCAAACTTACAGGTATTTTGTTGAATTGATGCCTCAAGGAGATGACAAATTGAAATTATTGTATTATAACAAATAAAAACAGATTTAAATTCAGTCATTACAGCTTTATTTGTGTGTATATATTAAGGCACGACATCGCAATAGCAAACGAGTCGCCTGAATACAAAACTTTTTTATCACTTAAACTTTCAACATAGCAACAGACTTCAGAGTTGATTACATACATGATATTCGTAGAAAAAGTGCTATGTGCTGAGGAATATAGTTTCTCATAAATTACCTAAGTTTGCTTCATTCTGACAACTATAATAAATGTTTCTCATACATATTCATTACAATCTTATATTTACTTGTAAATAGTAAATACAACTTGTAATTAAATATATATATATATATACAGAATGTTACAATAAAAATACAGATGCAATAAATATTGCAATTGAATGGACTTTTAATTTACAAAATTGACCTACTATTTCATTACCTACATGATATACAGAAGTTTACATTTATTTTGTAGACAATTTATATTTTACAGTAAGATATCATGTTTTATCACAGTCCAGCAGTTAAAAAAAGGCTAGATGTGCAGAAAGTTGTGAAGCATAAAATAAATAGTGTAAAGTTTAATCTATAATGACTTTTTTAGTAAGAGCCATACATCAATTCACCAAAAACATTTTAAAAGCATATTGACCATAATTATATACATTTTAATAGTTAAAGCAAACAATACTACTATGTATAAATGATTATTAAAAAAAAAAGAGTTTGATACCTGCTTATAGAAAAATATTTCCAAGCATTCCTCAAAAATATAGCTTCATAACATATTCACTAGTTGTACAAAACAACGAACAAACCCGCCTTTAACTAGAATAGCACGAGATTCAGGATTTACGTATAAATGCTAAGTTACTTTCGTTTGAAATTTCAATGAATGAAAAGTAATTAATTTACCGTTTTATAAACATCTAATAAAAAAACGGATTGTTAATGAATATATTTACAATTCTAATTAAAACAATTTCTGTTATAAATAGCACATGATTTTGACAAAATGTTGTTTCATGCCTTTTTTGCAGCTAAATTACTGTTCATTCATTTACATGCTTTCTTCTTTATACAATCTAAAATACATCGATGACATTTGCATACTTATTTTTAGTGATGTATATTTACTCTACACACAACCTATGCTTCTCTTTTTTTGTTATTTAAAAAATTATTTCAAACGTTATGACGTAAATACGCAAATAAATAAAGGAACTCATCACTTGAAACCCTTAATAATAATTTTCATGCCAATAATAGTGAAGGAAAATTTCCTATACCATAATGATTTAGTTAAATACCTACAAAGAATTATCCAGAATTTTTGAATTTCATTGTACTATAATATTTGCCATGCTATTACAACAAAATGATATTTTGAAATTGCTTTGTAATAATTCTTGTAATAGTTATAAATATCAACCTATAAATAAAAAATATAGGTTAATAATTACTCACTATTGGCATGAAATAAAGTTACAAAGATTCTCGATTTAAAAACGTGAATCTTGTTTCTTTAGTACTGGCAGATCAACTTCATAAAAAAAATTAATTTTATGTTAACATGGATCCACAGTCTCAGATTAACGATGTTAGTTATAAATAAAAAAATCATCGGTATCATTCGCGATGTTCAGTGATATAAATTAATTGGAAAGAATTAATTTATATAATATAGTATACCGGATTGGCATCTAAATATAGATGTTAAGAATCTTAAGTCAACATAAAATGGTAAGTATACACTTTTCATAAGACTTTTAAATTATTCTTTAAAAAAACTCATCATAATTATTGTAAATGATATCACTGGAACTGAGATTCGATAAAAATCTAACAATTGTTTAAAAACAATTTAAAAAATAATGTCAACGTGTAATAAAATTGTCTTACTTAAACATTGACTTTGATTCCTAAAAGGTGAACTCGCAATATAAAGTTTTAAAGGTAATCATAGCACCACACTATAAAAGTAGTTTACCATTTAAGTACATGACCTTATAGTTAACCAGTCTCCGAAAGGGTAGTGTAATTTCTTTTATCAGTAAAGCTGCTGGTCCTTTTTAATAACCCTCTTCTTGTTCCTCCCTCGCGGACAAAAACAACTTTTGTACAACATGAGTTATTTTGGCTGCAAGAAAATTTGTTTTAAAGACGCTATAAACTTTCAACAAATTGACTTCACAATAAAAAGAAATTAACTGCAACTGTGCTTACCATTGATTTCTTGGAATTTAGCAGGCTTATTTTTCCAAGCAACTCCAAGCAAATATGCCGGTATACCAGACAAAGTTATAAGCACTCCCATACCAACTTCAACGGGTCTTTCATAACATGGTACCAATACCAAAAACGCGCATATCAGTACAAAAGTAATTGGAATCCAGAGAGACACCTAATGTTGAAAAAATAAAATTATTAGTAAATATCGCGGAATTCTATTTTTTAATTGATAGAATAACTTGTATTTACTTTTATTGGACGCTCCATATCGGGACATTTATACCTGAGATACAAAATTCCCGCAACCGAAAGCATAATAAACGTTGATTCTACAATACTGCAGTACGTTATCAATACAAAGACATCACTTGTACATAACATAATAAGCGATAAAATGCACTGAAAAGGTATTAAAAAATCACGATTAATTAGACTTTGTACCAAATATTACTTTTACATTTTGTATTTGAGAAAATATTACCAAAAATACTAGAGCAGGAGTTGGTGTATATCTTTTGATGTTTATATGGCTAAGCATGGCAGGGAAATGTCCATTTCTAGCACCAACAAAGCACATCCTTGAGGATGTCATAATATGAACACTTAGGCCTCCAAAAGCAGAAATGGCCACCATGACAGGAATTATCCAGGACCAGACTCCGAGAATTTTGCCTCCAAAAGTCTGTTAATAAGAAAAATTAGTATTTGAGCTTTTTTTGTACAGATCGTAGCAACTTTAATATCGAAAGATACTTACAACTGCAATAGCTTCAGATGCTATCATTTCAGCTGGGGTCAAAACTGCTAAGTAGGCAACATTGGCCAAGACATAGATTAGTGTCACCAACGGCAACGATATATAAATAGCACGTGGCAAATTACTAAAGCAAAAAATAATAATTAGTTATGAAATTAAATTATTTTTTTTTTTAAATATATCATTCTTACACATAGGGATCTTGAAGTTCCTCAGTCATGAAATTTAAGTAATTCCATCCAGAGTAGGAAAATATGCCTGAATAAACAGCCACAGCGATTTTTCCAGGATCTGTGTTTGTGTTTTCAAAGGCACTTTCAAAGTTTTCAGCATGTCCTGTAACAGAGACATTGCTTTAACTTTGAAGAAATAATTTTTAAGTTATCTATATTTGTGTTACAATATTTACCCATAAATAACCAAGATAAGCCTGCTAGAATAATTATCACCAAAGCTCCAATTTTAGCAAACATGAAGACATTTTGCATCTTTGTTGTTTGCTTCACATCGTAACAATTAACATATGTTAGGAAACCTGTCAACAGATAATTTTAGTTGTAATAAATCACCAAATGCACACAACACTCAATGCAAATATGTATTAGACATTATAAAAATTAAAAACAAACTCACATATCGTAACTGCAGCTAATAATCTCACAGCACCATCCGGAAGAGGGCACACAGGATAGAATGGCTGAAGTACATATTGCGAAAAAGTCAGAGCCATGATGGCATTGGTAGTAGGACTAAAAACAAGAAATAAGTAAGTTCAAAAACGGTTTACAGAAAAATATTTTTACTAAGAAATTGAACTTTGAACTTACACGAAAATCAAATTGGCTGCCCAAAGATACAAGAAGGCTGCCAAATCTCCAAAAGATTCGTGAATGTATGCATAATCTCCACCACTGCGAGGTATACTAGTGCCAAGTTCAGCGTAACATAAGGCACCAACCATTGACAATAAACCACATAACACCCAAATAACTAATGATAGGCCAACGCTGTGCACTTCTTGAATGACTCCCTTTGGAGAGATGAAAATTCCTATTAAACAGAGTATATATATTAGATTGAAAATATTGCATATGGTATTAAAAAAAAAAATAGAATGAACCTTACCTGAACCAAATATAATTCCCAAAATAATAGCAACTCCTTCTAAAAGACCAAGCTGCTTCTTCATCCGTACTTTATCATCTCCTTCCCTCACACTCTCCATCACTTTTGCTTTTGTTCCTTTTGCCATTTTGGTTGATCTTTACTTTTCCAGCTCTTACTACCACTATAACACACTGTTATTAAAAACCAATTAATAACAATTCACATAGAACTAAAATAAGTGTTTCTTAGAATGAATCGATAGTTTGATTCTACAGGAGACACCCATCAAGTACCAACGACACCTAAAACTCGACTGACTGTAATAAAAGTAAGAAATAAACCTGGATCTCAATTAACATTCGTTTGAAATGAAAAAAATGATGCAAGCTTTAATAACCATTGCAGGACTTATAAAAGCTACTTATTATAATACCCAATGCAACTGTACACCACAACCAATTTCAAACAGACCCACAACAGTTATTATTCCCTCTCGATTTTAATAACAAACAATAATCGTCAAAATCTGGTATCAGAGTAGACTATACTCGGACATCGTACGACAACAAATACCGTCGATCATCGACACACAAGCAAATAGCGTGAGAATCAATTCGAATAAACGGCAAAAATCCCGGAGCTACTCCAAAACTAAAATAACCCCGATCGACTCCGAAAAAAGTCTCTTACTCATTTGCGGACCGCCGAATCTACGAGAATAAAGCAATAGGATAGAGAGCGCGAAAAATCAGATAAATTACCATGTAAACACGTGCGGCACCGTTGAACTTGTGCTGTGGATATGCTATATATATCTACGATATCTATACTAGCATATGCCATCGCCCGCTAACACCGCTATTCCAACAGTAGCGCCGTCTATGCGCGGGAATCGATGCGCGAGTTCGTGATTTCAGATGGTTTTTGCTGTATGCTGCTGTGTGTTGTTGATGTATAATTCGTAATTATATCGTTGCGGGTTTATACTTACATGTGTATATGCGGTGCGTAAGTCATCGATTGGTCGAGCATTGACGAGGTTCGCAAAACTCCTTACCAAAAATTTAACTGAGAGAAAGATAAGTACAAAATAAAACTAACTACGGCGAGAATTCAATAGTGCATTTCGAACGCATCTCTTATATTAGGTATATAGAGATATAGAAAGATAAGGGGCCGCGCGCACAATGGTTACAGCGCACTTCGGTCTTCGCCTATTTTGTCATCGTTCGAAATAAATTTATATCGGCTTGCGAGCGCCCGAGAAGGAGAGAGAGAATATCCACGCAGTAAGTGCCAGTAGTGCATCGGCGAAACGGCCAAGACCTGGAAAATGGGTCACTCGACGATAGACAAGCAGATCGTCAAAGGGGAACTGGAGTTGCCACCTTTGAGGAGTCTCAACGACTTTATCCTCGACTCAGCTCGATTTCAAATACCAAATCTCAAGGATCTAGACAAATGGGGCAATCGCGTCGTCAACAATATGCTCTACTATCAGACCAACTACTTCTTTACAGCGGTTGTCATTTTTATTCTCGTGGGGTGAGTCACTGCTCCGTGTATACTTTTCTTTCTTTCAAGTGAAATGTTTTCTGTAATGGAGCGGTTTTTCGCAGATTGATCCACCCTGGAAAGATGTTTGTTGGAATACTGTCGATGGCTGTTATCGTGCTGACCTTTGCTTATCTGTCTACGGAGGGAAGAGCTGTGCATAATTTTAAGAAACGCTATCCTGGTACTGGTATTCTTTTTATGCTCATCATTGGATGCTTTTTGACTTACACTCTTGGTTCTCTGCTAGTCTTCTTGGTGGGCATTCTATTGCCTTTTTCAGGTAAAGAATTGTATTTTCAAAGATGATCCATTGTATTGTTGATAGATTGTTTGATTGATGATGTTACTTTTGCCTAAAGTGATATTTATCCATTCGTCTCTGCGATTGAGAAACATGAAGAACAAGATTGTCAACAAGATTGAGGGAATTGGTTTGAAACGCACTCCCATGGGTATCTTTTTGGAGCAATTCGGTATGGAGCCAGATCTCTTTGATTAAGTGGACCTACTTAAGATTTATACACTTTTTATTGCTGCTGTCTTGAGTCTAGCCTCTGTAAAGACCATAATTAACAAGCAATCTCTTGTTAGCAGTCGTTTACACTACTCTTGCGTTTCTTTTCTATGTTATAAATATGCAAGTTTTCTTATTTTTATATTGCATGTGTACTTTTTTGGTAAGACTTGGAGATGAAAGTCTTACAGATGGTTTCGGAAACTTCAAAATTATTATCACAGATTTGAAGCTTTTAAAAACGGACGTACATGTGTAGCTTATAAGTTGGATAAATATATAGCTTGACAATTTAGGGGCTTGATACATGACACAGGACAACTTTACAGATGATTTTAGTTTTGACTAGAAGCTCATTTTTAGAAATATTTATAATATACATATAGAGTATTAACAGATCTTTTATTGTGATAAAAAGTTTTAATTTTGATATTTTTTAAATATGTATTTTTAATCATTTCAAGTTTGTATTGAACCAATTTCAATCTTTATTTGCTTTTTAGTTATATAAAGTCTAATATTTGCTGCAAAATGGAAATATTTTCACTGATCTATAATTCATAAAAAATAAATTATTCAACGAATTGTAGCTTGCAGGATACATTTTTTGATAAGCATACTCTCCAATCTTTTGTCTTATTTAAAGAAAACAAATTAATGTCAATATAATATTCAAATTTGAATCTCTACTTTCACTTTTCATGTGTAACTAAACACGACTTGCCTATCATAAAAACGCCGTAATTACTATTCCTTTCTTGTAAATAATAAAAAGTGTCCTTTTTGCTAGTAATAGAGCTAGTCAAATATCAAATTAATATTTATAGCACTAAAATAGTATTAATAATGAGATTATATTTATTTACTGTTAATCAAAGCAATAAATTGCAATAGCATTTAGTCTTTACAAACCAATAACTCTTCTTATTTGTCTAATTCTACTTCTTTCCTGTTTTGGCTTTATGGCCTATATTTTATAGACAACATGGCTGCTATGGCCTTGCGCACGCAAACATCTATCGTTCAAAAAATTCAATAATTTGCCTTCGAGAAGCAAGATACTTAAGTGGTGAAGGATTGCTACACATCTGCCTTGCTACCAGGTCTACAGGAATAACAAAAAATCGATAATAGCCAAAGAATCACATCGACTGACTTGGATCATTTTTCTCTTCTAATTTCAATAATTTTCGATCTTAAAATTCCATCCAAAGATTTATGATTATGAACGAGGTTAAAAAATCAATATTTATCGTTCATTAATTTTGATTCAGTAGTGTCGTCATAATTTATTTTTGTAACTGACAGATTTTATAATGTTGACCACAACTCTGCCTTATCAAAGATTTTTATATATTGGATTGTTAAAGGGTGTATAATGAAGTTTTAACGAGTACTTTACAGAAATATTAATTTTTTTATATACATTATCATTGAAAAAAGTGACACGAATACAGTTTTTGTTACATTGCTTGACTTTTTTTTTTTGCTTTTTCTGTTTCACAATTAACCCTGCCACTAATCAATACTCCTCATCAAATTATTTTACATTCCTATGAAAAATCCTTAACACAAAAACTTATATAAAAGCCATTTAAAGTTTAAAAAAATCTTCAAATAATTGTACAATCATTCATATTAATTTAATTGCCTTATGCACATATACAAAATAATGCAATACTTTTATTATAAAAAGAGTCTGAAAAGCAGCAGTGATTATAAATAAAAGTTTGCAATGATTTTATTATGCTTTTTAAATTAATTAATTTAAATAACAAAAAATTTAAAACAATAAGTTTCAAGATATGTCTTACTTTATGTAATAATTGATTGAACAGTCATTTATTCATATAATTTTTTCTTCTAATCCACATAGTTTTATAAAATGAATCATCTACGGATTATACGGGTATGGAATAGATGTGATGTTTATAGTAAGAGAATATCATGTTTAAAAGTCTTTAAATTGGCAGTGTTCCAGAAAATGTTAAGTATATGAATGCAAAAATCGATTAATTTTATGTACAATCTCATCTGTATCTCTTTTATCAGATATACGTGAAAAATCACTCAAAAATTTATATGTAATAATATTCAATTTTCAAGTGATTTTTACTTTAGATATTTTTCGTACGTGCCATATTCTTGCACTTTGATGGATTTTATAAGGATTTTATAAGTATGTATACATCAATGAGAATCAATCACAAGTTTAGCACACACTATAATTCAGAACTTCTCAAAAGTTTTTATTCAGAGCTTCATGGCGTCGATCCTCGGTTGACGTCGACTAGATCTTTGATATGAATACTGTATTGGAAGGATAAAGAATAGTTTCTGATAATCGTAAATTCATCGAGAGATCGCCAATGTTGGTTTTTGGAAAAGGTATAAGGTATGTATATTCAGATGACTGGTAGCCCATTTTTTCAATTTTCTTGACGAAACCCTAAAAACAATGAATTATTTGTTTTATTACATGCAATGAAATGATCAACAAATTTCTAATAAAATTCTTACCTGAATTGTATTGGTCGCTGCTATCGATATCGTTTCTTTGCTACCATTAGGTAATCTGAGGCAAACTTTTACTTGTGGAGCGTTTGAATCCTCTGGAGGCTCTGGTTCATTATTTATTTCCATTTCTTGCTGTTGTTGTTCTTTTGAACCCATCTCGTCTATTCTCGATCTTTTGCTTATAAAATTGCAAGTACTGTTTGTACTAGTGGAACTTTTACTAGATTTACTGTCTCTGAAATCTTTAAAAATCAATAATTAGAAATAATTCTTCTTGCAATAAAATCAACATTTTTAAGCAAAATATTACCTGATCTTGAACTACTGCTTCCAGCGCTTTTGTCGAATCCTAGTGATCTTTTTGAATTTGTAGGGAGATTCTAATGATGCCAAAAATACAATTATATTACATTATAAATAATGAGTAAATTATTCAAAGACAGTGTGAAGATAATACAAAAAATTACCGAATTCGTTACTGAGTCACTTTGTAAATGTTCCGCAAAAGTTGCCTCTGTTGGCATAAACTTTTTCTTTGTAGGTGTAGAATCTAAATTTTCTGGAGAGGCATGAGTACTGAGCATATCATTCAATCCAGAAACTAAACTGTCCACAGTTATATGATTGTATGATCTCATGCATTCACCAGTTCTTGGGTCAACGATTGCAAGATAAGGGTAGCTATCAACTTTGTAAAAGTCAATGTAACGTTTTCCATCAATTGAATTTGATAAAACCTGAAAAATGAATATTACAGATTAGTATAATAGGTTTATACCACTTTCAATAGATAAATAAAAATATAATCAGCCTACCTGCCACAAAACGAAATGGTCATTTATAATGTCCCGTATTTGTGGATTAGGCCAGACATCTCGATTGAGTATTTGGCAGGCAAATTCTTGTTGATTTTGCACATTGACAAGCAGCCAACGGTTAATACTTTCAGCATGTTCCCTGGCTTCATTGAATGTCCCTAGGAATAGTATATCACAGGGTGGTCTGAACAAGTCCTCCAGGCGCTTAGACTTGTTACGCGAAGACGATTTTCTAACTCCAGATGCCCTCTGCGTCATTTCTTCTTCTTGTCTTCCTGTGATTAAAAATAGCTTGTAAAAAAGAAATTCAATTTATCAGGGAATAAAGAATAAAACAAAGAAGGTAAGTCTCACGTGTTTCAACTGCAAAGTCTCTGAATCTGTCAAATATGCTGCTAGAAGCCCTAGGAAAAGAACACGAGACTTCGGGAGGTACAAGAACCTCCTGAGTCGGGAGAATAGGCGCCCGAACTTCAAGCTCATCTTCAATTAATGGTCTTGCTGCTGGCTCTGCACTCGGTGCTGCACCTCCGGCTTCGAACAACAAACTGATTGCTGACTCTAGATTACCATCTGCGAGTGTCAAATACTGAGCAGCTGTTGCTTCGCCTTCGCCTATGGTTACAACAATATACAATTTTTTTAACACAAATAATATTACAAATAAAATATCTCAACCAGACAGTCTCAAACTTTTACCTATTGCCTTATCTTAACAAAAACTTGTAACGAGACAACGGTAAATGCGAAGGATAATCAAATCACAAAGAAAGTAAAAACCATCACAACAAAAGCAACTTTACTGCAGAACGAATCATCAACATAACCTACGAGTCGGAGCTTCGACTTTTCCAAAGAAAGTCCAGATTCGGTTGTCGACAATGATCATCCTGTCAGAACTTACCGGTCACCTCGATGAACTTCTCCACGAGTTCACGGTCCATAATCCCACTGGCCTCCTGGAGTACTCTTCGTCGTTACTTCACAAATCGCTAGGATGAAATTTTCTCCGAGATCAAGACCGTGCACGACGCTTGACGCTCTTCACGCTAATGACACACGCACACGGGCCAGTGAGTGGCACACACAGAGCCAGACAGGAATATTTATACAAATATATATAGATATATACCTATATATTCGTCTTGTGAAGACCTCCTGTTGCGCACCCTGTGGCAAGAACAGGTACTGAGCTAACTAGGTCCAAAGCCGAGGAAATGCATTGCAAACAAGGATAAACAATCGTGTTTTATTAATTTAAGCAATATATTGTTAATGAATTTATGCAGGATTTTGCTCGTGTCAAAAGGAAAAACTAGTGTGTAATGCAAAATATGTGATATATCATGGTACGATACAAGAAAACTTGAATAAAAGGTAGTTTTAGGAGAGTTGTGCTTAAAATCGTCTGCTACGAATGACATGCTACGTGAAGTAAAAATTAGAATTTTTAATGCAAACAATGATTTCTGCACATAAGCAATTGTATTTAATGTAGAAATAATTGTTTTCATTAAAAATTTCTATTTTTACTTCATGTAGCATAATAGTTATTCGCAGCAGACGATTTTAAGCATAACCCCTAAAACTACCTTTTATTCAATGTTTCACGACTCTCGCCACAATGTATCATATATTTTGCATAGCATACTGGCTTTTCGTCTTGTTACAAGCAAAACCCTGAACAAATCGATTTAAAATATCACATAAATTAATAAAACAAGATTGTTTTTCTTTGTTTACTATATACATTTCTTTCGATTCGACCTGGTTAGCTCAGTACCCATTCCTGCCATCGGTGGCGTTGCTGGAGGTCTTACATATATACATATATATAGAGATCCCCCGCCTGGAAATACACAATTTTTAACAAGGCGAATACGGAATACCATCGGTGTCGTCCATTTTTTTTTCAAATTTATTCTGTGCATCGCCACTAGAGCGCCTGCGTGGAGCTGTCATGTTCGAAAGATCAGGTCAGGTTAGTCTGGCAAGTTGACGGAGATTTTGTTTGTTTACACCGGAGCTCGCAGATTTTGTTCAGGATTTTAGCCTGTGTTACCGGTTTTTGTTTACGACTTTTTTGAGCGGTGAGTTTTTTATTTTGAATAAAGTGAGTTGTGAGAACGCCAGCTCAGAATAAAATAGTAATTGTTTTGTATTTCTTATTCTAGAGGGAAGACAAGTATTTGTTTTTTTTTTCGGAGCAAAGTATAATTACGAGTTGTCAATCCAAAGATGTCGATAAATAGAAGCACGTGTGACGTTCTACTGTCAATTGTAGATGACATTGAGATAATATCCAAAGAATTGATAGAAAACATAATAGCTCAGAAGCATCTAAAGCTGTCCACTGCTGAGCACACGAATCTTATTGAGCTCCTGGTCTGCAAGGACAAGGAGCTAAAATCAGTACTAGTGAAGGCAGACGAACAAGCTAAGATTAACCAAAAAATGGAAGCTCTTAAGGCCGAAGTGGACCATCAGGACCAGGACATACAACAGCTACAGCGACAGCTGAAAGAAGCTGAGCAGATATTGGCAACAGCCATATACCAGGCAAAACAGAAACTCCAGTCCATAGCCAAAGCAAATAAGAGGCCAGTGCCTTCGGAGGAGCTCATCAAATTTGCCCACAGAATTAGTGCATCCAATGCGGTATGCGCTCCTCTGACATGGCAGCAGGGAGATCCAAGAAGACCCTATCCCACAGATATTGAAATGAGACTGGGATTTCTGGGACGTCTGAGTGATCTTCCTCTCAACGGACAAATGATTGGACCTCACTCCAGTCTCTCCTCAGATCTGCACAGGCCCACAGAACCACTGGCTGCACAAACCAGTAGCCAGTTTGCCTGGCATCCATCAGGTGATCTTCTCATGTCAGTTGGTGCTGGGCAAGGTTCAGTGCCCATTAACGCTCACAAGCAAGAGACTGAGGATGTTGAGGTCATGTCGACAGACTCTTCCAGTAGCTCGTCAAGTGATTCTCAATAAAACTGCATATTTTCTAATTTGATGGTCATCTCTTTGTACTAATACATACATTTGTAATAAAGTATTTCTCGTTTTTTATAAAAAAAAACAAAGCAACAATCCTCATCAATTTTTCTTTGTATCAAATCAAAATAATATACACTTACAATCTGTGTATGCTATTATAAAATAACATGATCATCCCCCACCCTAAAATATTTAAAATCTCCAGCGAACGCGACCTAACCTACCAGACACTGGGACGCTTGCGCACGAGGCTGAATGCACTTATTATATACTTGTATATACAGATATACCGGAGCCGAAAATCATCGTCGGCAACCTGCACATTTTTGTTTACGTGCAGAGCCGAGTACATAGACCCACGCCGGAGAAAAATGCGAGCGTCCTCTTTTAGACCTCGAAAACTGCACTAGCTGCAAAATAATAGAGACGCGTGAAAAACAACTAAGCAGTCATATAAGTAGTAAAGTTTGTAATAACACAGTGTCGTATATTAGAGGGTGAGTAGAGAAACAAGACAGGAGGAGCGAGATGACGACGGAGAGGGCGAGGATAACGCTGTTATTGGGCGACAATCGGTTTCACGTCGACAAGAAGCGCATCGCCGAGAAGAGCCGATACTTCGAGTCGCTCTTCTCCCACAACTTCAGCGACTCCAAGGACAATGAGCAGACCGTCAATTACAAAGTCGCGCCCTCCGTCCTCCAGGTGATGTGGAATAATTTCTTTGTTTAGATGTCTAGGACGATGGTTATTGAAATTTTTTTTATAGGTACTTTTGCTTGACAATTCATTTCTACTCTTGTAATTTAGTTTTTTTTTATTAATCTAGTCGTATTGTTATTTTTACTAATTTCAAACAAATGAGTGTGTTGAAATGTATAAAAAAAAAGACTTTAATTTATATCAATTGTAAGTAAACTAATATACATTTATTATTGTAGGATTTCTGTGACTGGATAGAAGAAGATCCTCCACGTCTACGTCCAAATGAGTCTCACCAGATTAAGATATCCCTTCAAAAGTTCCTCTCCGACAGCTTCGACTACCTGAAGCAGCTGCTGGAGCTCAGCATAATCTACACAGTGGAGGAGCTCAGTCTGGAACTGAGCGACATAATAATCCAGCATTGGCTGAAGCCAGAGCTTCTCCTAGAGATTTGGAAACTATCTCGAGATTTAAGTTTGACTGCCCTCATAGATGTAAGCTATTCTGCCTGCCTGGAGAGATTCATGGAGATACCAATGGATGAGTTTTTAAGCATCTGCAGCAAAGACTTCCTCCAGCTTGTGCGCAATGTCAATGTCAGGTCTTCAGTGGACTACTTAGCTTATGTGATGAACGAAAGACTGAAGAAAGAGAGTGGCGAGACTAATGACTCTCAGATGAAATTGCAGCTTATCAAACTTATAGAGCTGCTGGACAGTCCTGAGAGAAAGCCTTCACTGATGCACAGCTTCTTCGCTGAAACTATCAAATCGGAAAACGACGGGGATTACAACACGCGAGTAGTTTACGCGTTTCAGCAGAAGGTTCCTGCCAAATTTTGCGAGCTCATTGAAGTCTGGAGAATGGAGGAACCTGGCAAGGACCTTGCTGGCATGGGAGTGGTTGGAAGAGGTATACATATATAAGTAATTTTTTTCCACGAGATCAAATATTAACGAAAAATTTAGGTTTCAGCATATACAAAATCGGCGGCGAGCTCCGACTAGGCTCTTGCAAGTTCAACATGAACGTCTGGCGTTACTGCCTCATCTCCAAGAAATGGTACTACCTCTCAAGGTAATGACGAATTGTGACTCTTTGAATCAAATTTACGATTGAACTAATTGCATCAAATAATTTAACGTCTTTCCTACAGATTAAGAAAGCCGCGAAGACACATGGCAATGGCTTTAGTCGGCGACCAATTGATCCTAATAGGCGGCGTGGGTCGCTATCGATTAAAGCTCTCATCCGTGGAGATGCTTAATTTGCATACGGGTTTATGGATCAACGCCCCCGACATCCCCGAGACCTTCACAGATGTACCGCCTACATGTGTAATCAACGGCCTTGTCGCGATCTGCGTGTCCGATATCTACATTTTCAACCCATCCTCCAACTCCTGGATTAAGGTCGAACATGACTTTGACTCTAGCGAGTTCTGTGGCGTAAAATGCCTCGCCGCATACAATAATACACTCTACCTCGGTTGGGCAATTTGCAAATTTAATATTTTTCAAAATTTTCTTCATTTTATAACATGTTAAAGCTAATGATAATATTTATATTTCATAGGCAAGGAGGGTGGCACATTCGTGGGCTACGACGTTATTTGGGAGATGAACCAACAGGTGATCCGTGGGGCCCAGATCTCGCGTTCAACATACAAGCAGTTCCAGAGCCCCTGTGAGAAGATCCTGATCAGCGAGGATGGCTGCGTCATCGGTATCGTTTACGCTTTCGAGAAGATCACTGTAGAATGCGGTAGGCTACATGAGACACACCTTGAGACGAAATTGGAGTCGAGTATGCATAACTTTGGTCTACCTCTCGCCTGCCTCGTGCCCGTCACCTGCTTCAACCTCGTCGACCCGTCCACCCTCTACAAGCAAATACTGCCCTGAGTCTTCTGAGCGATGAAGTGGTGTTCTTCTTGCCGTTATATCAAGAGACTGCTTCGAACCTACTTCGGACCCCTTTTTGAGTTTCTCATATAGTTTGTAAATCTGATGATGATCGTTTCGTCAATGTGAAAGTGTCGTAGGTGCGAATAACTTCGCGTATTCCAATTTTTAATGCTAAGTAGCCTTGTAGTAATAGTTAGACATGTTTGCTATGTGTGCGTGATTGTAGAAAACACTGATAAGTCGTTGGTAGTGTAAATTTTTCTATTATTTATTTCATGTACATAGTTATGGAGAAAATACTCAACAGTTTTATAGCTTACCGTTTTGCGCTTACAGTTTGATTTTTCAGCTGTTAAGAATAATAGACGCGTGTAGTTGGGTAACGATATATCCATTTGAGGTGCTATATCGTGTAATAGACTCATTGTTGTATTATATTTTGTAATATATCGATCAACTAAGTTCTGCTCATTAATTATAAGTATATGCGGGATCGTTCGATGATACCCGATCGTAAGTATTTTAATAAGCGTAAAAGTTACTATATACCTTTAAGTTCGATTTGGTAGAGCATAATTCTGCGCACAACTACAAAGAACGTTTGAGAAAATAAAATGAGTGCATTAGAAACTCAACAATCACGAAAAGAAAAAGAGGAAACGATTTAATTGGGATGGAGAATGCGCCGCTCAAACAAAAGTAACAATGGAGTGCCTTGAAACATGCCAACTCAGACACACTTTTCCTCTGACTGCTTTTTTTATCAGTATTTTCGGTAGAGACGTTAAACTAGCGCGCATTTGTAAGCGAATATGTAGGGAACACGTATATGCACTCAAAAACAATTTTTGTAATATCGTAGTGTCGATTAGTACATATATACAATGTAGCTCGTCGTAATGACGATATAAGTGTATGTGTGTCATGTGTGAAAGGCCGCGAGCGTCGAATTGTAAAAGAAGCTATTCTACATTGTCGAAAGCGCATATCTCGCGAGCCGGAATTAATCGAGCTTCCAGACTGTAGTGTTTGTCGCCGGAATTGATTGTCCGGAAAAGTAAGAAACAATAAACAACGGAAACAAGCCAAAACAATGTATTCTTGCGTTTATTCCATCCAGGGTCAATATTACGTATATGTATATCAAGCAGCAGAGTCGAGGTCGCCGGTCTTGGCTTTCGCCAGGGCGTCAGCAAGGGCACGAAGCATAAGTGGATCGGCTGCCAGTCGACGTAGCAGAAACCAGTCGCCGAAGCCCAGAAAGTGGTTTAACTGAAGCGAGGTGATGTTGGCATTTGAAAGACCTCGAGCACTTGCACGAAGGAGGATTCGTCGAGCCCAAGGCTGACTCAGCACCGTCACTCTTTATATGAATACACGCAATTAAAGTTAAAGAAAGATTGTTATCAATTTATCCTAATAATCCGATTTGGCATTATTTTAATTGTTAAACCTGTAAAACAGCGCGAGAGCCCCGGCGATGGCTAAGAATACAAGCCAGAACCATTGGAAGACGAAGATTTTCTCATTGACGACGTTTAAAGGCAGGACACAGAGCGCGTCGTGGGTCTGACTGGATCCGCCTGGGCCGAAGGTGTGTAGGGTACACTTGGCCAGTTTGGGGAAAAGTCGGGTCATCGGATCTAGTCGTTGCTGCAGCAATGGATTTGTTGATCCGCCATTTGGTAAGTTAGTGGAGGTCAGAGCTGAACTTATCACCGCTGGGCCGTAGTGCCTAAACTGGCCCTCGAGAAAAGCGTCCAGTAGATACATTTGGCTTAACTGAGCGGTTATGAGAAGCGAAATTGAAACTGATGTACGCTTATTTAATTTGATAGACAATTTTGTTCATGTTTGACTTCAACTGTGAAGCTCGTTAAGGTTTCATCTTCACGAATTACCGTATTTAGAAAATTGAGTATCTCGCAGCAAAAAAACTTCATAGCGTAGAGATTGTTCTGCGCTCTTCTGATAGACCGGTTCTCCACAAAGAAGCCAATGATTTTATCGCGATTCTCAATACCGCCCAACTCCTGGACGAGTCCAGCTTCCCAGCTTCTCCAGATTGCCCTGGGAGCGTAAAAAGCCATCGCTTGCAGCACCAACACCACGCACACCTGCATATATGAACACGATGTCAATGCGTTCCTCAACAACGTTATTGACTAACCCATTGGTAGTATCGATGCTGGAGGATCTCGTCACCGTCGCGCGCCTGAGCAACTCCTGGAGCCGCGACCTCCCGACCTGGGATACCCCGTAGGTGTCTACGCACGGTGAACGTGCTATAAATCCAACAGTACGCGTTCACCGGCTCGGCTTCTGCGCTGACGAGATTCGGTGAATTCACTCATTTGCTATGTTGGCTTAGATTTCTGAGTTTATAGGCTTATATTTATACCAAGACTGCTCCCGTGGGTGATGCAGGTGATGGGTTCGCCGACAAACTGCTTGGCGCTGACGAGGATAGCGCAGCCGGTGAGCAGCAGAACGGTTAGTCTTGAATGGAGTCTGAAGACGAAATTGTCGTTACGCACCGGCTCAGACAGGTCACTCTGAGCAAGCTCCTTCAGTGGTGCCAGTATTTCCATCATCTTGAGGATTTCTTATTTTTTAGTTAACCTACTAATTAACTGATGATGGTGGTCTGCACTGTTTGTTTACAACGAGCGCGAGGCTTTGATACGAAATTAACAAAAGACAGTCGCGAGTTAAAGGAATGGAAATTCGAATTTGACTTACGGAACTATAAATACGAAACGATTTTTTATTTGAACCTTAATCTTACATTTATGAGTAAAAATACGTCAAAACAGCTTTGTATCGTTTCAATAGAAAACAGGCAAAAAATAAAATAAGTTATTGATGCTTTTAATGCGCAATCCGTAAATACATTGAATGATAAAAAAAAAAAATTTAATCGACTTATCAGTCTGTTTGCCTGGATTAGATATTATATTATTATAAACTTAAGTTTCAGGTTGTAGTTAAAAAAAAATATGGTAAGAGATAAATTTCCTTCTAGTGCCCATACCTGCAAAAGAAAAGCATGTTAATGTAACAAAATTTGAGTAATTTAGTAATAACACAGATTCAGAAAACAACTACTCACTTTTGGAACTCCCATTCACGGTTATCAAGGGGACAAACTTGCCTAGTTTTCAGCCATCGTGATATACAGTGGAAGTGGAATGCGTGCTATAAAAGAAATACATTTTTCTCGTATTAGTTTTCTAACAACTTTGTTTGTAATTTTTTTTTAAATATTTATCTGAGTTTAATGAGAAATGTAAATATATACAAGCTTCTGTCATTTTCAGTTCAAGCCAAAATAAACAAGACCTAACCTGTGCTATTGTCAATAATATTTAATTTTACTTGTGGTACTTACAAGCAGTAATAGCACGAGAGTATTGAAAACCACAACTATGGGTACTGTGTTTACCAAGTTCAAAAACTACTTGTTGCTCTTAATACAAATTCTAACTTACATTGCAAACACCCCAGGCAACTGTACATTCATCGCTCGTGGCAGAAGCTTGATTTGCCTGGCACTCGATGCATAGATCCATAATGTGGTTACGACAAATGGCACAGTTGTCAACGACAATGTCTGAAAACAGAATGCAACTCAGTGTTAGATGTCCATCAACACAACCTCGAAAAATGTCGGGAAAAAATTGTATACAAACTTACCCCAAGCCCATAATGCGACGGCGTTCCACTGAAAAGACAGAGAAAAGCTTTCATGAGATATACCAATTGAAAATACACAAAGAAAAACGAATTCAAGTGCGTGACCAAGCAAAATTGAGGTTAGAAAATTCGTTGATTGCAAAACATTATATCTCGAGAAGTTTCGCATGCTTATTAATTTTACCTTTTTAACTTCGAAGCGTTTCTTCTCGCCCTTTCCACTGCTGGAAGTCGGCAAATCAATCTCTTCTTCCTCAACATCCATAGCTGACGCCATTGTTACTCACAACAATTTTGAGACAAACCGAATATCAATGCGAATCAGCGAATACTGAAAAACACACTGCACACGTAAGTACGAGACAACACCGGCACGAATCAAGTCGCGCAATTCGCAATGATATCCATATCGCTATCAGTGCGCCGGAAGTCGGCCATATTGAGATAAAAAAAGGCGGGAAATTTGAATAGGTAAAATATAACGTGTATTTATTTTTTCCTTTATTGTGCATCAATGTTAATATTTGTATAGATATACAACGATTGGTAGGATTGAGAGAATAGAAAATTGTAGAAAAATAACTACATCAAAACGTGTTGCTGCTACTTGTCCGGTTGTTGAGATGTGCGCATATCTCTGCACTAATGAACGATACAGCGTCCTTTATCAGCGTTGAAAAAATCTTTCTGCAATCACCATATTAAGATCATTTATTTCAATGGACATATATAATCGAGTAATAATAAATCTATTTATATATGAGAAAAATTAGATTATACCCCGCATCGAACGAGATCTGCAGGATTTTTCCAATGATCTTTGCAACTGTTAGCAGCTTGGAGGAGGCACTTTTTTCCTGCTGATTTGAATGCCTTTTCAAGAACTTTAACAGCTAGTTTCAGAGCCTGAGGATGAAAAGCGAGTCACAAAAAACGAAAGTTTTGATTGCGAGAAAGAGGACAATGAGAAAATCAAAATACCGGGCTTCCAAATCGAATTAGCTCGTCTTCGAGTTCCTTTTCCCAACTTTCCTGCGACTCGTCTTCATCATCTGTAGAATTTACGGCAACGAGGACTGTAGTGAGAATTATTACGAGGAAGCCGAGTCTTCGAATGCAACGCGCAAACATTTTGGAGAATTATGCGATTCGCTTTACGTGTTTTATGACTAAAGAGAATAATAATTACTAATTCAGAGAATATGTTATTCCGGCAAACTTGCGTTTTTATAGAGCTATCTTTACACTGCAGCTGCACAAGATAGTCATTATGCAGGTGAAGCAGAGATAAGTGAAAATACTTATACGCAATGATTGATGCGGGAATGGCTTCAGCTGAGAACTAATAAGAGGTAACATAATCTACTGATGACCTCGTTTGCATTAAGTATGTGTCAAAAATTAACAATATAATTCTTCTTCTTCATTCAAAATATACAAATATTTGGGAGTTTATTCAGTAATTAATAAAATTATTGTTTATCAAGTTTTTGAAAGATAATACAAAATTCAATCCTGTAAGTTGCAATGTGTACAGTAGTTCGCAGAATTTACTTATGCAACAAGTTTAGAGACTGCTAGTAAGGGCGGTACATTAGGTATATATTTTTAGGAATTTAAGTTTAAGATAAAAAAATTGATATGACCCAATTATTTTGAAATAATTTATAGTTTATTGTAAGATATATTATATGTATATAAAAATCATGCTGAAAGTGCATCTAATTAGATAAATAAAAAGCCATAGAATATTTATAATATCTATGTTGTCAAAAAAGTCGATGGTAAATGGTTATGGCTTATTTGCCGACGGCGCAACGTCCCTTGTTGGCCTTGAGGAAGTTCTTGGCGCAGCTGATGGCGGCACCAGGGTTCTTCCAGTGGCCTTTGCATTTGGAGGCGGCCTCTCCAAGGCAGCTGGCGGCGGCACCGGTGAACAGGGATCCGATGATCTTGGCTACGACTTTCGCGGCCTGCGGAACAATATTAGCAACGTTCGTTGCAGTGACAAATTTTCAAAATCGCAATTCGTCGGAATCGTTATGGATAATTTTTTCCTTACCGGGTTGGCGCGGTCCTGGAGCTGGGTGGGCTCGTCATCTTCCTCGGCGCTGACGTGGATGGCCACGGAGAAGAGTGCGACGACGCAGAGGGTCAAGAAGTAACGGAAGAACATGGCGAAGCTTTTTGGTAGTTTGGCAGCTTTGCTACAAAGTTAACTGTGCTGTCCTCAGACTCGATTCGCGTATTTATAGTAAGCAGCAATTATCATGCAAATATATCTCCAGATATATACGCATGTATATGTTATACTTATTACATTAGTTGAATGGAGGTGTCGTCTATTGTAAATATTAGCCAAAACTTATCGAACGCTAATTCAATTCATCGCGCATTCGTAAGCATTATTACCTACAAGGAAAATAAGATCTGTGGGCGAATAAGGAAAGTTGGGTTTTTAATATTCGTGTAAAACTAATGAAGAATATATTTGACATTTACCATTGACAAGCTTATTTTACAAATTTATTTAAAATAACGCATTACGCGAGGTACAGCCAGGTTGATAACAAAGATTAACATTACTGTCAATCTGAATAAAAATCTGTATTATATATGCAATTTTTCTTCTAAAATGTGACTATATGAATATTATATGGATCGCACCTAGCAACCCCCACGACGGCCACGACAATAAGCGAACTATGGCAGGATCTTAATTTGATGCAATTTTCCTTATTTAAGGATATGAAAATTTAAATAAAAACTTCTTATTACTGATGTAAATAGTCTGAGCACAGATAACTTTGTAGCAAAGCCAAACTACCAAACAGCTTCGCCTGCATGTTCTTCCGTTACTTCTTGACCCTCTGTGTCGCATATCGCACTCTTTTTTGTCGCTATCCAGGCCAGTGCCGAGAGGAACAGATGATGAGCCTACCCAGGTTGAAACCGCGCCAACCGTATAAGAAAAACTCTATTTCGCACTTTTATACCGCACCTATGCTAGTATCAAATTTAGGCCGTAAAAATCTTAAACAAACTCATCGGATTTCTGTTGACTATGGTGCCCCTGCAACCTGCCTGATCCAGATAGAGGTCGCCTTCAACTGCAAGAGCATCGTATGAAAATAACCAATAAAACGATGAAAATGTTCAAGTATGCCCTGCTCTACCCTACCTATATATAGATTTAAGCTTTATTTTTAGGCTCAGACATTGTTTACTTCCGTGCTACAGCATTTTTCATTGAGTTCATTTTGTTCACATTCATATTAGATTGATTATTGCGCAATTGTAAAATCCAGAAACTAGTATTTTCGTGTAAGAGTCCGTATATCTAAATATAGTACATATAACATACGGAATTCGCAAACCGTTGGTAAACAAGTTGGCGAATAAATCGGTAAATTCATAAGACCAATATTTGGTTGGGTAAATTTCATCCAGGGTGATTTGTAAGAAAACTTCTCGTTAAGAATGTTTGTTGTGTCAACAAAGTACTAACAATTTTCCTTAAATTCAGTGGTTCTTGCATAAGATAGCGATCAATCATATGAAAAGATTCCGACTACAAGGAAAAACTATACAATACTTGTAAGTATTATACAGTATTGCTCTTAAAGTATTGGATTGACATGTGCAAATAAGGAAAGTTTGAGATTTAAGATTATTACTTTTTCATCGAACCGGGCTAATTTTCTGCTATTTTATAAGCTCAACATTATCATTATTATTATTATAGTTTGCTAAATTATTATTGATGTGCTATACTATTTCCTATGGTGTGTGCTTAATAAATATTCACTGAAGAACTATCGCATGACAGCATGTATATATACGTCTTATATAATAAATCAAAATTATTTATATAATAAATTCACAAAATCACATGGCGGATTAGCGAACGGGGTGAACAGAGGCACCCCCTCCCCATCCGTAATCTACTAAATCATCATCCATAAGAAATATATTTATACATGCAATAAATTATTAGAAATTATGTATACATCGACTGATAAATTCATAGTTGGAGGAAAAAGATAAGCTTAACGTGTCTAATGCTTTGTGTTTTTGATGAATCAAATGTATTCGCAGCTAAATATTTGTCCCAACACCTGCTCTTAAGAAGATAAGGAGTCAAATTAATGGCAACCTGCTAATTATATCAATCTCGGTTTCCTATATATACGCGACTTTTGCCCAAGCTCATCACAGTTTCAGTTACTTCGTCGACAAGTACCGCAACGCATCACTCTCAAAATGTTCTCCCGCTACTTCTTGACCCTCTGCGTCGTCGCGATGTTCGCCTTCGCCATGACCGTCTGCGCTGCTGAGGAAGAGCAGCAGGTAGAACTCGATGACGAAGTTGACGCTCGCAATCCCATTGTAAGTCCATCAGTTTACACATCGCTATAAAATTATTCCTATTTTCATTTTGGTTCTTTTGTTGTCTAAATTTGTGTGAATTGTTGTCCAGGCCATCAGAGTCGTCCTCAAGCTCCTGCAGCAAGGTATCAAATGGGCCGCCAAGCACTGCCTGAACGAGGCCGCCAGCCACTGCCAGCACCTGTGGAAGAACCCCAAACAGGCCTTCGAGTGCGGCGTAAGTTATCCTTACCTACTTGCTTTACTCACAATTTTTCCTTTTTCTATGCAAGCTTCGCTCGTATAATTATAATAACGTTTGCAATTGTTTTTGCAGAAAAACTTCCTTCAAGCCAACAGAGGACGTTGTGCCATCGGCAAATAAGCATCATTGTACCTTAGATATACATACAAAATCTAATAAAATTTTTTAATTTCTACCAAAAAATGTTTAATTTATATTCCACATTTTCCTGAAGTACTTACGCTATCCCTATGGCTCACAAAACACGGAAAATTAATCAAATTTGCTTTAGTAGCTATAGTTATTATAATGAAGTATACCATTCAAAATGAGAACTACGAAACTAAACGTCATTCATTACTGCGTTTGTATTAAGGGCTTTTCAGCCTGTTCAAGTGCACTGATAAAAAAATCCGAATTTGAATAATTGTAACATGACTAGACATAGTACAAAGCACTTTGGCCGATCTCGATATATAAGAATTTAAAACGACTGGGTACCATTTTCATTCCCAGCAGTAAAATCAACACAGGTTTATATATGGGAGATATATACATCGATGATGTCATGTTCATCGAGACAATATACTAAAATGATGGTCTCCGCACGAGCGGATTACGGACGCAATATGTACTGAAGAAGCAACACAAATCGTATGATGCATTTCACAAAAGATAGGATTACGATCAAAGCATTCTTTAACAGAGTAATAGAGAAGGGATATTTCTATAACAAGTAAAGAGAATTAGTATAAAAGGTAGGAATTAGATTTTGGATTGAAAATTAAGTAACAGAGTATAACAAAATTATTCAGTTAAAACATGAATTGTGGTTTATTGCAAGATATTATATGAAGAGACCATCATAAATTGATCTATATGTTGTCAAATGTTGATGGTAAATGGCTTATTTTCCGACGGCGCAACGTCCCTTGTTGGCCTGGAGGAAGTCCTTGGCGCAGCTGATGGCAGCTTTAGGATCCTTGAAGTGGCTTTTGCAGTTGTTGGCGGCTTCTTCCAAGCAGCCGCCGGCCGCTTTTTTGAACAGGAATTCGATGATCTTGATCACGATTTTCACGGCCTGTAGAACAACGTTAGCATTATTGGTTATAGTGACTATAAATGGTTATAGATGTTTTCTTACGGGGTTGGCGCGGTCCTGGAGCTGGGTAGGCTCGTCATCTTCCTCGGCGCTGACGTGGATGGCCACGGAGAAGAGTGCGACGACGCAGAGGACTAAGAAGTAACGGAAGAACATGTTGACGAAGCTGTTTGGTAGTTTGGCTTTGCTACAAAGTTAACTGTGCTGTCCTCGGACTCGATTCGCGTATTTATAGTAAATATACCTCCAAATAAACG
>UCOJ01001401.1:0-31978 GCA_900474305.1 Cecidostiba fungosa | reverse complement strand
AATTTAAAAATATGTAAAATGCTTATCAAAATTATTCTATGTATTCAAAATAATATCCCTGTATTCATACCAAAACTAATGTACTTTCAAGCCATATCCTCTTTAAACTCGTTTGGTCCATTCGTTGACTTTGAATCTTAAGTTAATAAAGGTAACGAAACGGACGTTACTTTAATTATGTCATTTTTACCTACATTTCAATCTTAACACTTTTATTCTTTACTTTATTCCCCTTGTTCGTGGCGACCATTAGATTCTTTATTAACTTAAGATTCAAAGTCAACGCATGGACCAAACGAGTTTAAATTTGAGGATATGGCTTGAAAGTACATTAGTTTTGGTATGAATACAGGGATATTATTTTGAATACATAGAACAATTTTGATAAGCATTTTACATATTTTTAAATTAATTTTAACATATTTATGATGTAACTTTTTTTGCTACGTATTCAAAATAAAATCCCTGCATTCATACCAAAACTAATGTACTTTTGAGTAATATCCCCAAATCAATCTCATTTGGCCCATCCTACGGGCAGTGAATGATGGTTTCGAACAGATTTCGTACTTTAAGTAGGTATTATAGAGAGATGCTATACATACAAAAATAAAGGTAAATATGTCTACTTATACTAGAAAAATATTAATTAAAATATTCTAAATATTCTTTAGATTTATTGTTTAAAGGTGTTGTACCCCCTTTATAATTCAGTAGGATGTCCTACAAACTTTCATTACGAGAAGAAGGCGTTAAAATAGTGAGAGTGGTACTGAGCAACTTATTAATTTAGTATAATATAGCGAGTGGCAATGTGTCGAATGCGACGGGTGGCAGAACAGCCTTATGTGTATATTGAATAAGAAAATCCCATAACGACAACTTACCAAGTCATTCTTTAACTCCGTGAAGAAAGTAAAACAGAAACGGACTTACCTAGAACATAAAATATTTATATAGTTATTAGATTGTGCTAGAATTTGAAAATGATAAATTATTAAAATTATACATAACAAGCCAACGGTTCTTTCATCTAATTAAAGGCGCAGTTCAAAAGGTAATTTTCGTTTAATTCTTTTACATTCACAGTTTTTAATCGCAGAAATGCAGACGATTTTTTCGCGATTTAGCGCTCGATTTACATTCAATAGAAATTCCATTCCACATAAAATTTTCGCGCGAAAAATCCAAGTGCAATAAACTTAAACTTTGAAGCATCATCTCCATAAACAAGCTTCTTTACTCCTCATGCAAGCTAACGATTATTCAAGGCTGAAGAGAAAAAAAATCAAATTCAACCTGCTGGCAAGTGCGTTATAAGACGTTTTAAGCATCGGTAAGACGGTGTGTATAGCCCATTGACACCAGCGAAGTCATAGCACACAATCGCGTAACGGTCGAGCATGCTGAAAATACGAATTAGAATATACCGTTCCACCGATTGCCTCGACGAGTCGCACCTGTAGCTATATACTGCTCTACGTGTATGTATTATGCATCCCATTATTCAATTAATAGCATAGCTGCAGTGGCCTTCCGAACTCTTTTACTGATTTTATACCATAAGATTATATACTTTGTATAAAAGGCGATTAGAAGACAAAATGTACACGGAAAAGTGCGTATTACGATCAGTACGCTTATTATATTTCCAACCGCAACTCTCTATAGAGATGCGAAATCGCATAAATTTATCGAAGGCCGTTTATAAGCACGTTGAAAATTATTACAATTGCCGCACGTACCGCGCGATTATAATCGACTCAAAAGCAAAAACTGTCTCGATCACAGGGACCATTGTTTCAGTAGGCTGTGGATAGTAGCAAAAAACCATCAGAGGCCGCACGCAGCAGAGAAGCAACGACGAAAAAGGAAACAGTGCACTGCACACATATAGCGCGATTAGAAGCGCGCACATCAGGCCGTAAATCCGCGCGAACCGCCGCAACGGAAGACCATCAACCGGCATAAATCAAATCCATCTCTCGAGCGGCACCTGACCCCGATACTTTGACATTTTTCTTTTCTAGGCATACACACAGCATCAGGCTATTGGTCAATAACGGCTTGCTGCTGCTGGTGCATTGCGCCGATTACACTGCGCGCGCGCACTTTTCGATTAGCGAAAAACGTGCGGCGCAGCGCGTTTACGAGCGCGCTCGTCTATATATACACCTACTCCAGGACGAATTATGCGATTCTCGCATATCCGAGCGTGTAGACCGAAATCGATTTTGCATATTACGAGGGCCCTCTTGCCGTGTAAGCCATTACACACGAGCACGTGGTGCGGCTGAGCAATGCGTCCCTGTGTGTGTGGTGTTGCGAGACTTTTTGTCGGGATTTCAAAAAAGCAGTAGCTTGCAAGTGAATTGCCGGAGGGATTTTTTTGATAATTAAGAGAATGCAGCCTCGTTGCGACACCGCGATATGGTAGCTGCAGCAGAACAATGTACCGGTTATTATATACTCGTGCATCGAACATTTCGTACATTTGCGAGTTATTGAGAGAGGAAGGTTGTATGTGGATGTTTTGCAAGAGTTGTTATTTGCTTCGAAAAAATCTTTTAATTGTCCTGTTTATCCTTTCTCTCATTGCAAGCAGCAGGTGTTCGAGACGCGCGTTGCGCAAAAGCCGTTAATTCGAATTGTTGTTTTGGCGCTGCCGTCCGAATTTTCAAAGCCTTGATGGTCCTCTGATTTTACTGCCTTTTTTTACGAAGGACAAAAAGCACGTTTAGCGCAAGACCACTGGAAATTTTTCTCCGTTTTTAATCGCCGCTGCAGCAGTTTAGATAATTACACGTATGCGCCTGCGTTTTATGTTAAAGCGTTAAACTTTGCATTATGTCAAGCGAAAGTTTTGCGAGGGTGCTTCTCATTGAGATATATGTTTATAACCGTAAGCGCAATAAAAAGTGTAATTCATACTTAGAAGAATATGTTATGATTCTTTGCGATTATGAAGTTCCGCAATAAATCTGAGGCGCTGTAAAGTTAACAGAAATTTGGTGGCTAATGCGCAGCAATTTGTTCTTTTTTCAGAAAAAACTGTTTATTAGCCATAATTCTTATATGATTTACCATTCAACGCCATGTTCATAAAGAAATTTTGGTAATATGGAGTCTCACGCACAAAATGTGAAAACAGTAGTTATTGGAGCACACGACTATATTGAAACGTGACATTCTTGTTCATTGTCGTTACCTAAATAACCAAGAATCGTGTCCTCGTTTTCTATGATCGCATTTGCCAAGAAACTCCCCGACTTTTTGGCAATAGATACGCTTTATTCGGCAGAGATACGATGATTGTCCCACATATAGTTTTAAAACAATCCTGCGTATAGTAATAGTAACGTCTAACTTCGCCATTTTATTGCAGTATAGTCATAGCACTGCGGAGAAGTTATATAGCTACGAATCTCGAAGAATTTTTCAGTGAAACTCTTCTCAATTTCTAGACTTTCATTTCGATTTGAGTTATTAACTGTATCATTATAATCATTAAGAGATTCCAGTATCCCTCTTATTCAACTGCGCGCACGTAATTCCCGATTCTTTGTGCCATCGTCGACAAAAAAACATCATATTTCAGTTTATCATTGCGTACCAATACACACATTGTGGAGGCCTTCGCACAGATACTCATTTTCCGATATAGTAACTGATTTATTGACTTCTTTGCGTAAGTGCAACGATTTAGTGCAATCATCTCTTTCGAAAATCGCTCTCGTGCTGTATCGGCTCTCGAGCTATCCTATATTTTTGCGCGCGCACCTATCTGCAGAAGCATGCGTTTCGAAAAAGGAGAAAAAAAATAAGATAGTGTTGTTACTCTCGACAAGCAAACCAAAAAAGGTCTAGAATGTTAATCTTGCACCGCCTTTGTCATAAATATGCAATTTTAGTTGATTTTAGGAATATCGTAACAGTTGCATGGCCTGTCATTATATTTCTCAACAAAAGTGTAACTTGTAAAAACTCGGATAGTTTAAATAAATTACTAGGGGCGTGTGTGCACTGAGATAAAGAAAAAAAAACGAATTCGCTCAAATTTACAAATATTAAAGCTGCGAAATGGAATGGAAATCGAAGCATAACTCTGATTAAACGTGTTTTCTAGCTGCAAAGCTAACAATCTCCTGAATTGCAAAAATGCGTATATATTATATGCGAACGGTCGACACGCTGCATAATCATTTTGCATAATGATGCTTTCCGCACATTCACCCATAAATATATTCTTATGACACTCTCGACGGCGCAGACGAAAAGTTGGTCGAACAGCTTCGGCATAGACTATAAGCATCGGCTTCTCTGGCGTTATTGATGAGCTTTTCGACTATATACAGGCAAGACTAGCCGCCGTAATCCGCGCCGCGGAGCGTTAAACGCCTTTGATTTATAACGGAGATAAGCTTGAATTGTGCGCGTCGAGCGACGCAGTGAAAGTGCCGGGCATTCGCACGCGCTCTCGCGCGAAATTGCACTCGTTTTGCGTGCTTGTATTTTGCTTGGCTCTCATGAGATACTATTATAGATCGTCGCTTGGCTTAATCAATGCGAGGAAAAAATTGCGTTGTTACTTGTTGGAAGGAGCTTTACAAACACGAAATGAAATTTACGACGACAATTCACCCGATCAATTTGAACAGCAGTCAAGATTTCCATAGAGTCAACAGAAACTGGCACGAGATACGCCAGAAATCTTGAAATGGTTTCATTAGCATCGAAGCTTACAAAAAGGCCACTTAGCTGAATCGCAATAAGAGCGTCATTTGTACCCTAGCAATGGCTCGTCTCGTCTCGGCGAAAAAATATTGAAAAATTACGGGAATTACGGCCGCAGCCGGCGGCTCTCTTAAGTAACTCAACGAGACGTGACATAACATTCGGCATCGCGCGCCGGCTGCAATTTGAAAATTTGTAATTCAAACGAGCGAACAATAAAGCAAGCTTTCCCAGAGCTCCCCCGCGATTTTCAGCAGCTGAGATGGATCGCTGCCCGAAAAAGGGAAAGCGAATTATCGGCGTTACGCACAGCGATACATATAAGCTGCGCATCGGAGACGAACAATTGTACGGCGAAGCCGCGCACGTCTGGAAATGGTCGACGGTGTACATTTATAGAGAACCGGCGTGTCAAAGGTCTCTCTGCGCTACTCGCGTCTGGCAGAACCAGAACAGGGAATAATCGAGCGGCCGACGGATGGGAAAGCCGAAGAAGCCAGACAGCGACGGGTCAATGAAACCCGTTGTCGCGGCGACAAAGATGGTCGTGTGCGGATGGAGTGAGAGCTGAGAGCCGGAAAGTCAGCGGCAGACGAGAGGCATTCAAATAAGAACTCGATTGAAATCCGACTTGCACATTTTCCGAATTCGCTGAATTCAGAGAGGACCGTCTGCGTGCCCGCTAACTTTTGCGGGTTGGAGGGCTTACTTTACGTGCGTTTTGGATGTTTGCTTCTACAACTAGTTGAAATGGATCGAATTAATGAAGCTTGAATTGGATTGAAAATTATAACTTTGATCGATAATCGTGTAAAAGTTTAGCTAATGCTTATAGACGCGACCTGAAGCCTGCTGGCTGCGAAGGAATTTTTATGTCAGTGTACACGTTATTTTGCTTACTTAAGCAGACGCCCAATGACTTACAGCATAGAACGATGGGGCAGGCATAAAATTGATGAGTATGCAATATACTAATTATAAATATTTGTACACTAGCTATAATATTCTCTATTCTAAAAAAGACACCGTAGTCAAGTTATTTCTTTGATGATTGGTTCTTTAACTGACTCTTTCGATTGGCCAATCAGATCAGATAACTCGTGTGAGCAGGCTGCAGCGGGGTGATGCTGGCGCTACACTGTATACGAAGTACATAACCTTAAAATGTATGTACTCACATAATCAACGTGACGTCATAAATGTTTATAGCGCTAACGTTCTTTAGTACTGTATTTCTGTGTAGATTTTGCGTACGCACACACACACACACAGAGATATTTTTTTCCTACTCTAAAAAAGACATGGTAATCATTCTATTAGTCATTTGATTGACTGTTCGTTTTCGTGACTGATCTCTGCATATATTTGAATTTCTAACCTCAAGAAGTAAAAATTGAGAAAATATCCGTAGAAAATATAGAACGTGCCTATCGCGTCTAAAGTTGCTAGTACGGTAAATCGAACACACCACCTATACAATATACTACTCAGGCGGCAGGATAGTTTGCTGGCTGGATAATGTAGGTATTTGCCACCGGATGGCTATTTGTATTTTCGCCTCCCGCAAGTGCAGATATATTACGACAATTTGTATATAACGAGCATCGAGAGCTCTCCTATAGGAGCCACATATAAAGGATGACATACAAATGTTAAGGGGGTCCGAAAGTCAATTAAAAATTCAAGTTTCGCGCCAAAAAATAGCAGACGAAAAAACAATTAATTTACTTATAACAATTGATAAACTGGAATGGCAGTATAGAAAAAGGCAAGCGTGACAAGACCACCTCAGCATCCAGGAAGCAAGTCTACATAGAGCCTCAAACATCAGCGCATCTTGCAGAACGACTTACATCCCATAATAATATATCAGAGCCGGTCAGAAACAATTAACTTTCACATCCCGACAAACAGAATATATTTCAATTATCAAAGACGACGTACGTGCGGAGCGCGCCGTTATACCTCATGCCGCCCGTGTCGCTAATTTGATTTATGAATATTAAAAAGGGAATCGGCTCGGATGATCAGTCGAAAGAAGGGCGACGGAATGAAAAACGCCCAGGGAGAGATCCCGCAGACAATACGACAGCATCAGAGAAGAGATAGTGGGACAAAAAGAAACTAAGCCGCGCCGCTGCGGAAGTAAATTATATTGTGCTCGACTCAGCGATATATATATATACAGCACAGCACTTCATCTTCCGACCTGTCGAACTGTTTGTGGCTCGACTCGTATATCCACAGAGCCAGTTTGGTGTAGCGCCATATTAACCTACTCCCTGATTCCGTGAGCTTTTATAATCTTCCGGTTAAATTGTTTCACTTACTGCAACCGCGACGTCTCTCGTTCTCTTTTCTCGCGCCGCTTCCTATACTCTTTTTTCGCTTTTCCGATCTGAAAAGACAACGCCGGACTACATTTTCGAGTCAAGACACAGCAGCCGCGTCAAACTCGTAAAGTATAAAGCCAGTGACTCTCTACGCTTTTTGCGCTCTTAACACTGCAGCAGCTTTGCGGGCTGTGGGAATCGGACGATGGAGAAACGATGCTGCTGCTGCTGCTAGTGCTGCCCTGAAATTGACGGCTGTTAATTTTCCGTTTCTGCCATTATCCGGACTAGATGCTCTTAAAGTGCAACTGCGAGAATTATTTTCTTATATACTCAGACTAAGCTGAAATCAATGTCCGTGTAAGTATAGCGTGGTATTTTAAAATTGCTTATTATACAAAATTATTAATAAAATTAATTTTTTAATGAATACATTTAGAAAGCAGAACTTGAAACAATTTTGACAGTACTATTTAGAAAGTCACCCTGGTTTATACGACTGAACGGCAATACACGTTACGATCACTCAGTTCGAGAAAGGCATAAATCTAAATCGGTTTACTCTGTGTCACACGTGAATGTCTCTCCGGTTAATGATTTTCTCGGATGACTATATTGATGAGAATTTCAGTTGTCATTATTAGCGATGATGGATTCGTAACATCATCTCCGGCATCATTAGAAGAACTACGCAGCGAAACAATAGTCCCTTTGTGTACAAACAAACTTGTTCCCTGTCAATTTATCTCGCTCACTATTGTCACAGATACAATTACGCAATAAGTTTTTATAATACAAACTACGTACATTTCAAGTGTGTTTATCTATTGCAGCCGAATAGTTCCTCGAAAGTCATAAAAAGTATACCAATTGATTTTCAAATGCAAAAGGATGGTAATTCGAGTCACGCAATTGAATTCAGCGAACTGCAGATATAACGCACCATCGATCATTAAACCTGAAGCATTTATCTCTAGACAGTAGCGGACCGTATTGCTACACCGAAAATATTGCGTTTCATTTCGCGAATGGACGAGAATAAAAAAAATCGATATATATTACTTTCACAACGTCAAAATCGAAATACTTGCAAAACGCGCGCGACGACAAGTTAATTCTCCAGTGTACGCCATGTGACGTCAGATATCGTTTTTTTGCTGCTTCTCTCAAATTAGCTTTGACGTCCGAGTGCGCGGATCTTCTCGCGCAAAGTTAGAGCAGATTCCAAGCGCACGTGTCCTGCATCCGGTTCGTATATATATAAAGAGAGCAGCCCAGTGCGCTCTCCTCGTGACGCGTTCAAAGTGCTAAGGCATGTTGCTCACCTTGCATTTCCAAGCGATCCGCAAAGCGTTCATGACGTTCTGTACACCCGACGGCGCTTTCGTTCATTTCGTATAAATTAAGATAAAGCAACGAGTTATTTCAGTAGACGTTCGCATACTTAGTCGAACGATTTTTCCTTGTAAAACTAAGAAGTCCATAAAAAACGTTTTCTCGTTTCCATGGCGATCGATAACAGGCAAACGATGGTTTATCTAAAAACGGCAACAATAATTATTATTCTTTTCTGTCTATAATATCGGCGACTGAATCTTTCTCAGGAGTAATTGCGAACCTCCCATCCGACACCATCGCGTCTCTCGGATTTTCTCAGGCTCTAGGTCATGGAATCGCAGATACTTAGCTGTTCTTGAATTTGCATTTTTCAAGAGAAACTTTTCTTTTTCCAATGCGAGCGTAAACGTGTAAAGTACTTGCTTGAAGATTCCATTGATTTATCCGCGTTTGAAAGGTGTGTAACTTTCTTCTGCCCTCGTGTGAAAATGCAAAAGTTCTGCGTGCGCGCTGCCGTTTAAGAGTGTATAATAATCTCATTAGAAAACGCGTATATAATACTGGAAATGTAATAACTTTCGTTTCAAGATTTTCAGGTAATTCTATTTTCGACAGAGACACGTCGAGCAATTATGCAAATAGAGCTTTGAAGTTTTGAGAGTACGGCGTTGCGCAAATAAAATTAATGTTTCAGCGGGGCATTCGGCGATAAGGTTGCATATACTGCAGTGCTTTCGCGGCGCGGCCTGTGAACTTTGATTTCTTCAGAAAGCATCGAATATAACCAGTTTCCTCATTGCGGCTATACTACTGCTGCGTCGAATATTTGCCGAAGCAAAAGTTATACACTTCGCTAATCAGAAGAGCTGTATAGAAAAATGCTAAACAAGCTTATAGCGCCGATTCGGCGAGATAGCCCGCGCACAGGAAAATTTTTAATTCGAGCATGTGCGGTATGTATAGAGTTCAACCCTCCGACACAACTTTCGCTAAACGAGCTTATATAGGTACATGATCTTCGGATGAAAAATCTGGCGGCAAACGCGTTACGTAAGAGCAGTATCTCGCGCATATTATAGCGCGGAAAACGAAATATATTCATCACGAGAGAGAGAGAGAGGTGTATATCGCGTATGGAAAACTTTTCGAAACGTTGAATTCTATCTCTGGATCGGAAGAAAGGCTTATGGCTGGAGCCTTTTATATTAAGTAATATATCGCAAAGTAGGAAGCGGCGGCAACAAGAGAGTCTCGAGTATATCTACATATATCGTGTGCGGCTGGAGAAAAATAATGAATCCCATAACGGGATAGAAGCCGTGTACAGCAGCAGTGTCTATCTTTGCCCCCTCGTCAGTGAAATCTTCTTATCTCTGGTGTATAAGCATTCGATGCAAGTCAAACGGCTCACGGTATCTCACAGCACAAGAGGAATTTCCAGACCGACCAAAAATAGGCATGCTTGTACTTTTTTGATTCTAATATGAAAAATAATTATTTTTAAGAAATATACCTAATGAACCGCCAGTATACAAAATTTACAGCGTTGCTATCGCTTTCTATCTCTCACTACAAAAATAACAGTATGCGTGAGCGGAACATCTGTAGTACACGATATTGGAGGCAGAATCACAAGCATGTGCTTGCAGCTATATCGAGAAGAGCGCGTGCTCTCCCGCAGCTCGGATACATCACGGCCGCCGAAATAAGAGGCATCGCCGGGGAGAAAGAAAGATCGGGTCACGGATTCTCGCGGAGCGCATGTATATAAGGTAAGATCGTGTAAACAGTGTAAATGTCGCGAGATAAGGGTAGACTGCAGCACACGCCGGAGTGAAGCACACATAACACGTGTTAGATTGCCGATATATCGCATAAATCGCTCGGGCCTTATACGGCCGCGCTCTCTCGCGATTCCGCGTGTACTTATATGTGCCACTATATACTCTCCTGTATGCGCACGCCTAATTAAACCTTTTACGGGCTTCTTATTTCGTAGATTATTCTTCACGCAGCTATATACGTACTAGCCTATTCACGCGGAGAGAGAGAGAGAGAGCTTCCTGGCCAGTCACTCAATCAGATCCTACCTCTCTCTGTTTACCTTATGTGCGTCGGAAAAATTAAGATTTATCTCAGCTACTTATACCGACTTTCTTCTTGCACAAAGGTTCATCTCGGAGGCATTCGCGGCGAATTGAAAAATGTCGTACCGATAATACCGCAGATTCGACGAGTCATTCACCTCTTCTCCTAACATCGTGATAAATTCAATGCACCGACAATTCATTATTCAGCAGCTCTCTCGCTCACACAATGGTCTTGATGCTACACGCTCTACTAATAGCCTGCCGATCAATGCTAGCAATTAATCGCCGCTCTCGACGACTATATGGCTTTTCAGCATCAATCGAAACTCGTGTGTGTGTATAGATGAAAAGAAAAGCGCTTTGACGTGCGTACACCAACTCTCGCGATCGGCAGGATAAATCTGCAGCAGCAGCCTCGAAGCCAAAAGTTAGATAAGACACACACATCGCGAATGATAAAAAGCAGCAGCAGCAGCTGCGTCGTGGCAAAAATGGACTGCTGCCGGGGGGGCAAAAGCGCAATCGATAAAACATCCCGCGGCCGACACTCGAAACACGAAAAGCCAATCGGAAAAAGCAAGCGAGCTTATACAACTGCGCGCCTCTCGTCTTGTGCACTTTCACTGATGTGTCTATGCGCTGCAGCAGCGCAGCTATGAGGAGGAGAGATAATAATTAGACATAAATAAAATCGAAAGTCGGCTAACTGCACCGGCGCACTTTTTCCAACCGTGAAAGTCGTGAATTTCATATTATATTATATGCGTTTTTCCGCCATTAATCAACTGCGCGCGTATACACCCATGGAGTATATTATAGCGATGCTTCGCTGAAGAGAGTGGCATCATCGTGCAGGAGCCGCGCGCGCGCGTCTGACACGCCTATGTACTAATATATGTTTGATGCTGTTGCCTTGCCCTTTCGCAGAGACTACTGCAGCGATTGCTTACCGTTGCGTAAGCTATATTTCTTTCTTTTTTTTACAGATGCTCATTGTTGTGTGTCGCTGCAGATCGAGACTAATGATCGGTACGATGACGTCTGTGTTTTACCGGTCTACCGATGCAGTCGTTTAACGCTGTGAGAACCGAGAAGCTGTTGATTTTCGAGATTCAAAAAGTCGCATTCTTGCATAGATAACTCGGCGTGAAATGAACGCGATGCAAGTTGGGAGTATAAAGATAAGGTGTATTAGAGCATTTAGTCGCTCATAAAGCCTTTGACGCTCTTTTTAACATCCAAATGCATTTTAGCTTTCACTTGTGTAAACATCAGAGAGCTGTTCGAAAAATGTTCTCCATCAGAAGACGAATTTACATTCGGTGTCACTCCCACGCACTCTGCATATTATTGTATAACGCAGCTAATCTCGTACGCGATAATTAGCTCTCTGCTGCACTGGAGTCTCTCGGAGCTAAAATTAATCATAAATCACGACAACGCTCGGTATAGAGACTATAGACGAGAGTGTAAGCAACGTGCGAGATATAAATCTAAAATTAAACAAGCGGAGCTCGCGGAAAAAGTTAAATTTACTATCGCGCAGAAAGTCGGCGTACTTATAGGCTCTGTACCCAGTAGCCAAGAACAACAACAACAACGACTAGCCGATGCGACGACTCTCCGCGCGTTTAATAAGAGCGGGACATTAACCTTGTTTCGGAATTCTTCTCATTACTCGTTACAACTACATTCCGGCTACGCCTCTGCTGCTGCGGCTTCTCCTCGCGTGCATAGCCACGTAGGCGGTGCTCGTCGTTAGTCGAGAACGTGTGCTTACACTCTCTGCCTAAGGACCGCGTCGGCGGTTTTATATCTTCGACGACGCGACTGTTACACGACTCCTATGTAAGTACATGCCGTTGCACAGCAGCAGCCTCCTGGAATAAAGAACTCGATCGATCTTTTTTGCTCCGCTTTTCGAATTATCTCATACATACCGCTATTGTTTTATATACCTGTACATTTTCACTCCGGTTACCAAGTAAAGTGTATAGGAACAAGGTATTCAAGTGAAAATTCTGTAGATAATATAAAAAATGAACGGAAGCTTTTTTGCTTCCTATTGTAAACGACGGGGCGTCCGTCTCTCTTGATGCGCGATGCCGGACAGCGACGAGAGGATTAAACGGGATCGGTACAGGAAAAGAGAATACGAAGAGGCTGTTCCAATTGCTTACAGCTATAATACGTATACACAAGAGCCAGATGTATCTCTCTGTTACGGTGGTCCGCTGTATATACGTTTTAGCGGGCGTGGACTATATACGCGCTGGATCGAGATTGAAAGATGAGATCGATCGGATGGGAAATCAAAGGCTCTCCGGCGATGCTGTGTGGAATGAACGGGAGAAATGTCCTACTGCGTGTACGTATCGTGTTTATTATCTCACGTCCTGTAGTCGCGGGCTACCGGCATTTGCATGCACGGCCAAATGAATGTTTGCGCCTAACTGTTTGTAACTGTCTCTGCTGAAAGGCGTTTGCTCTTTCTGTCTGCAGGCCAGTCGGACGCGTGAATGACATCTCGATGAGAATTTTTTTTCTGCGCATTTCATATACAGCGATGATGTACGCTTGTCATGAGAATTTCACCCAAGTGAAGAGTGTGCGCGAGGAAGATTGATTTTTTGAAAAATTCGTTTTTACTCGTTGTGCAGCCAAATTAAAAGTAGCTTCATTAAAGTCAGGAGATGCAGCGATGATCGTCAGTCACTTTAACGGTTCCTCGTATTTTAATCGCGTTATATACCCATATGCTCTTTACATAATCACACATTCACTTCTGCGATGTTTACTTTTTCCGATAGGGTCTCATGTGAAATTCAAAGTGTGCAGACTGATTGTGAATATGGGGCAAACACTTTGAGCTAAAATAATATTTCCAAAGACGCGCGCAAGCCAAAAGTTTCGGGAAAAGCACAACAACAAATACGCTTCCGAAACAAGCTTCTATTTCCGTCAGCCGCGTCTGCAGTCATGGACCTCTAGATATTCCACTTCCTTCATCCTACTCAGCTGCGACAGCCAGATTTCATAAATTCTCCAGTTAGTGCTCTCGTAATCCGTATAATAATTACAACGCAGTAGTCGCTTACGAAAAATATCAACTCGGCCGTATATTTAAGTTGAGCGGACAAACACCCCGGAGCAACGTAAACAAACGAAGATAATAAGAGTAAAAAAAAGTTAGAGGCATAGATATTAGAGAAAAAACAAAAGTGGTATGAAAAATTAGTGATAGAAAGTTCACGGGTAACGGACGGCTGAGCAGGAGGGAAGGCTCGAGGCGTATGCGCGAGACCGCGACGAGAGTGGAATATGAGATAGGCGTGTAGCCGTGTTCCGGCGACGGTATGGGCGAGCTATTTCCGGTCCGGCCTTGTCGTCATACCTCGCGCCGCTGTTTAATAGCCTGTCGTGAATTACTCTAGCCTTACGTTTATATCATTCGCGCGCTCTATACGCAATGAGCCTCTCCGCTCTCCTACGGGGAGCTTCTTTGTTCTCTCTATAGCGCGCTTTTGAAATGTTCGTCATCGAGTCTTTATTCGTTGCTTTGATCGATGCTTTATGAAGTTTTTGTTGGATATGAAAAAAAGTAGCATAATTTCAGTATCGATTGTAGCCTTAAAAAAATTAATTCGGTTGTATAGTTCAATGCGAGAAAAGAAAGAATCTTACAATTGAACCAGGATTACAAAACGTAAATATATAACTGTTCATTTCGAATTAGTGCAGACTTTGTTCAAACCTCCAGGTCACGATTACACTCGGGTTCATAGCACTTTGTGCTTTAATAGACCTTAATTACCAGGATGACACGGAAAACACAGTTTCTTTTTTTCTGCGTGAACGCAGCTTGCTGTCCTTATTTTTAAGAAGATTATAACGGAGAGCTACTAATTCACGGTGTTGATACAAATTTAGTGCTTATTTCATAGTTAATGCAATTGTTGAGAAACTTTTTCTACTTTTCAATGCGGAACATTTTTTTATGAACCTAATTTTTTTTATTCATCGACATATGTTTCTTTAATTCTCTTAATCCCTCGTGATTTGAAAAGGAACGCTCGAGTTGTCGACCTCGTAAAAAGCATCGATTCACGCGTTTTACTTTCAAATTTATGAATAAATTTCAATCAATTAAAAGAACTAATCTCATCGCAACAACGTTTCCACGTACACATCAAAGCACAGCAACAATCGTGCTCAAACATTTTAGCTCCCAGCAAACGCGCGCAGAAGTATAGGAGGAGGATCAATCGACGTGCCATATAATAGTGCCTATATATACATGCATCAGGCATGGGAGCGCGCGAGCAAATCGCTCTCCTCGAGCCGCGCTTGTTCCAGAGTAATGAGATGCATGCACGCCGAGAAACTTTCACCCCTGGGGCGTCCCTCGGCCGGCTTCCCGCCGCGGTAATTCAAAAAAGGGCGCGGAAGTTCAATTCTCACACCTGATATAGAGGAATTCACCTATATATCAGCACCCGCGCGTGTGTTAATATAATTCAAATATTTTCGAAAGGTTTATTTACGTCCTGTCGCATACACGTTATAATTGAAAATTACACGCCGTCACGGGAGTTGTTGTGACGTTTATCGACCTACTGATCGGAACCAGATCGCACGAGTACCGAAACAGGATGAACGACGACGTATCCAGTAATTAAAAGACACGATTCTTATAATATCCATTTTCCATATGATTCCTAGAACGTTACAGCAATCAAAGATCGGCATGCGCTGAATAAGGTCGAGCGATGGAGGGATAACTGCAGAGCTGCCAGCTGCAATTTTGATCGGCGCGATTTTTCACGCTCCTTTTATACACAGCGGTTTCGCAACTATGCAGAGAGATCTCCCAAGAGAGAGAAAGACATTTATTATTTTTTTATCCAAAGTAGAGCGTCAACGGTTCATAGCGGCATTCGAATAAGCACCTGTGCGCGCTGTAAACCGCGAGCGAGCTCTTTAAAAAGAGTCGTAAAAAATCAATTCGCGCAGACGAGCATAATGCGATCCCACGGGAAAGCTGCGCAGACACTGACATCGTAAAAATATATATTCACGTTTTGGTTCGCGGAAAAATCGACTTTCCTTTTCACTCTGTATAACAGAGCTGCTACCCCGCTTATAACGCATCTGACCCCTTGACGTTTGTTTGCACACCATTTGTTATACGTGTTATGTATACACGATGAGTTGAGATATATACCCAAGTTATTTGGATGATTAATTATACACGACTTTATGCAAGTCAATAGGAGTCGTTGCATAACTCGCATTTAACGACTTGGATTTATAATTCAGGCTATATCGATATAAATTAGCGCCTTATCGAGCTTGGCGAAAATGAAAATTACAAAATTGTAATGCAGAATTATGTTGATGTGGGTGTCGAGATAAGGTGATCCCGGTTGTATATGCGCGATATTCGTTGCCCAATCTTTACTGCATCAGGTCTTGCAGCGCGCAAATCCCAAAATAGATTGTTTTATTATCAAGCCTCTGATGGTGTGTGCAGTAAAAATCAAGCAATTAACCTGCGGGAAGAGTTAAGTTCTAATGGAAGAAATTACAAAATTCGATTCGGATAGCGAGAAGCGATTGCAGCCTCTGCAGCATTATAGGATAGTCCGAGCCAATAGTACGCAGCTTACGCAACAGGACGAGAAGCTTTTACAGAGAGTCAAAGTGCGAGAAAAAAATAAAATCGCTGCAAGATCGTCCGCAGTTTCGCACATATATAATATAACGCGTGCAAATTACATAACACGAATTACAGGCGACCATAATAAATCGGTCGCCGAAAGTTCAAAGAGCGAAAAAGCAATTAATAAGTGCGCGCTCATATTGTCTCGAAAAAAAGGGTCGCTCTCACTTCGATCGTTGCATAATCGAACGTACCATATATATACAACTCGCGAAATAAAGCATCTCGCGGCAGCACGTAACCGTATATAAGCGTCGCCTTAGTTGGAAATCTCTCTCGCTCGTTGCGGTGCTACTCGGATGCTGCGCGTGAGAATGCGGCGCGTGAATTTATCAGCTTATTTTCGTCTCCAGCACCAACCTAATGCGCGAGCAGGAAAGAAAAGGCCTGCAATACTGCAACGTATAATAAATTCGAAACCGATAGCCAAAGATGAGGATCGATAAACCCGCGTGTTTACTTACGCGGCTGTGTTATTTCTATACACGTTACATATATATATATGTGTGAGAGTCGTTAGCCGATTATGCGCGCGCGAGGCGCGGGATTGACGCGCGGAATAGGTCGAGAGGCGGCGTGGAGCATGTGTATTATATACCCCTCTGATGTACTTACACTCAGTTTGCGGGCATCGCTCTATCCGCGCGGCTAATGGTGAATTATGAGCGGTGCCACTTTTCGCTTGTTACGGCTGATTCTCGCGGGATTTCATTATATATCTGTATATGAACCCGGGTTGCCTATGTATCGCTGATGCGATTATCGGGTCGCTGGGAAATTTATAAACCGCCTTTGCTTCGTTTCCTGATTTGAGTCAACTGTCGGATATATTATGCTATGGGATCGAGTACATTCGACTATTTCTATTATGCGCGTGTTTTCGTGAAAATTTAATTTTTGATTGTGCAGTAGCAAATTTCATAACGAAATTCAGAGGCTTCGTCTGCATCGTAAGGTTTCCATTTACAGCCTGCACATTAAAGGAAATAAACGCTGGTGGTTGAAATCAATCATTCGTTTTGCGCGGTAACGTGTGCGCGGCAGTAAATAAGCAATCTTTTTCGAAAACAAATTCTGAGAAATCCCGTATACGGACATTTCGTGGGAAAAGGCCGATAATAATTCGACTCGTGAATCTGCGGCAACTTTTATATATTAGAGACAGCTATATGAACAATATGGAAAACCGCGAGACTAGTGCGTTATATAAGCTGTAATTATAAAAAATATAATAACGCGCCAAGCGTAAATATGCATATAATTATATGTAGGTGTCGGAAAAAATGTAAATCGGCGCTTATATACGACGGTTTTGACATAAAGGTAATTAGCGGCGTCTATTATATATATTTTCTTTTTATTTGATGCGGGTTCCACTTGACGTCGCAATGCACCTATGTACAGCGGCACTTTCTATGGACTATAAAATCTGCAAAATGTGCAATAAACTATGTAATTGGCTCTCGTAATTTTCACTTGGATCCGATTGTAATTTTTCTACGTGCCGCAATTTTCATTATTCTCGCGAGACACCATAACAATAATAATACCAACTTTCTTGATCTGATCCACGCGCCAAATGAGCAAATAGGTCACAAAATGCAAAAGGGCTTTCTCGAAAATTTAATGGCAGCGCGCGAGCGACTCACAAATCATAACCGAAAACTCGGTACACTCGGGCATACAAATGAGCGCGTATATAAATCATAAAATCTCAGTCCCGCCAAAGATCGAGAGCAGACAGTATAAGCCCATCTCATTTTTTTCACTCGTGTGCTGTGCGATCAGCTACGTCGCATCAGTTCTTTAATTCATGAGGCATTGTCGCGAGCCCATCATCGGCTCGCGACGATTTTCTCCGTGCAGGTATTGTGTGTCGCGCTCGCGTGTAAAGTAACGGACTACATCTCTCGGGTATAGGATAAAAAGAAAAACGGGTTCTCCCGGCGTCGGTATAGGCGTGTGAGTCTATATATTCATTTTTCTCGCTCGACTTATTTGCTCTCGCGTTACGGCGTGTCTATACGCCGTTAACGATATTCGTGTGTGTCTATAATAACTGGTGCGAGCTGGAGCGCGAGCCGAGGGAGAGGGAGAGGATGGAACGGTCTGATTAGATGTAGATCTCGCAGGAGCGCTTTGATTTATTGGAGAGTTGCTTGATTTGATTGATCGGCCAAACGGAAACAAGTATAACGCGCGGCGCGTGCGCGAATTTCGGTCTATTAGAGGTGTTATTAATGATGCTCCTTTTGCAAGCATTAATTAGCAGACGAGTTTTATAGTTTGCTTCGCCGGCTGCTGGTATATTTTTAAGTTCCTTATTTATTATTTGTGCTGCTTCTATTTGCATAAGTGAAACTTGCTTGTTGTATCTCTTTTTTTAACTATAGCGTTGATAAATTAGTTTATTAATGAACATTTAGGTGCGAATTCTTTGATATATATTAGAGAGACATGTTTGAGGTCTTATACGGTGACGAATATATATGTATTGTAGTAATATACAAGTGCCTAATTTCGCACCAGAATTCTTTCGTGCACTCGCACGAAATATACACACCTTCATCACGTGCGTCCAAAATGTAGCAACCAGCGCCGGAATCATCTAATATACGTCGATCTCGCAAAGCTGCAGAAAAAGCCACTTGACGCAATGCGAGTCTGCCGGTCAGTATACTTTTTTTCACTCGCGCAACATACTTTTCAACCATGACCATTCCTCTCCGATACACGAATACATACATGTCATTCAACTCGACAGCACGTATACAAGCTAATCTCCGTATACACGTGCGGCGTTGGTTTTGCGGCGTCCAAAAACGTCCTGGCGCGCAAAAAAGAAACGATAGCCGCAGTGTCGATATAACGCAATAGCGATAGAGCTGTACTGCGCCTAGCGGATCTGCTGCAATTTGAGCCAGCCAGCAGTCTAGTGCGCAACAGAGAGCGTCGACCCCCACTGTATATACCTATCTCACTATAATATAATGACGTATGCGTGCGGATGCATGGAAGAGTTGGAGAACGCGAATTTTTTTCAATTCGAGTCGCGGCCGCTCTCTCGCGCATGGGCGGTGGCGCGTCGCGGCTTTTCGTCATCCGAGAAGCCCGTCGCCGCGACGTCGCGCAACCCGATGCCCGGTTACGGTGTCCTGCCGCAGCTGCGCTGTATATATACACTTGTATTACGCGCCCGTATATACTTGATGGCTGAATACGATGGGGTGGGGGACAGCTAATTTTTTGGGAAATGGGGAATGAGCGCGAGCTTTGTTGTACATACGTGAGTATTAGTGCCGCGGAGTAATTAGATTTAATTGCGCGGCGCCGCCGCGTGTGTACTTTATTATAACGCCGATGGTATGCGCGTAAAAGTGGGCGACCCCGTTCGAACGTTTTCCACCCACCGTCTATATACTCGCGCGAGAACTGCCTACGTTGTTTTCTTGGAGGATGTATAGCGGTGTGTCTCTCGAGCACACGTTAGAGGAATCTTTGTTTGTCGCGACAGGCTTTCGTGCAATCACAAGAAAGTAGCGGATTGAACCGTTCTATGATCAGAATACATGGGAAATGTAGCTTACTTTTTCAATCTATATTGAAAATAATTTAGAGTGCGTGTGAAAACATGGAAAAGTTGGAGTTTACGATTTTTATTCTATTCAGACAGTGCTGTAACTTTTGATTCATGTTTTGGTGCAACGCTGAATGTAGATGAAATATAAAAAATAACAAACAATTTTTTATAACAATTATGATAATTGTGTATTAGGGCAACTAGATAGGAAGAAACCTCGGTTTATAAATCAAAGGCGGTTATAGTTTAATTATTTTTTAAAGGCCTTATTTTGGAGCAGTTAAAACCTCGAACGCAGAGCATTTCCTTATACAACACAACACTGTTTTGCCAATTTTAAATTAAAAAAAATACAATCAAATAGGAGCGTGTAATTTAAAAACAGAAAAAAATGAATTTGTATAAGTAGATAATTCAAACGCAAGTCAGACATGAGTCTGTATACAAAGGACGTCAACGTTCTAAACAACGTATGATTTAGTGTGGACTGAGTGACATCTAACTTGAAAGCAGAGCAACTCTGACTGCATTGTTACATCCACATCAGTCCTTGAGCGTTTTAAAAAGCGTCGAGACCACTATAATGTCACCGACTCAACGTGTCTACTTTCGATGCGCATCACTCATAAACACCTACATACGACGAAGAACAAGTCGTCCGCGCTGATCTCGTTAAATTGAAGTCAAGTTTATAAACTCCTGCATTTACAAAAAGTGTGTCAGTCTATAAACCCATACCGTGAGAGTATAATTGCAGACCTCTATCTTGTATGGATCATCGTAAAATAAGTGAAATTTCATTGGCCAATTAACGTTAGATAGCATAATATACTGTGCGTTGAAACGCGGCAGATGCACTTCCATATGATCCTACATCGACGCGTGGCCTTGTAACGCATCGCATCGGCTTTATATATAGAATTCATCGCGCGAGTTTTCCATGAATCTCGCGCTTGTGTGCGCCTCGACGCACTGCGGTATGCTGCTCGCCTGCAAAGTACTGTTAATCGCGTATTATACGGTGCGTTGATGCACATTCTTATATAGGTACTTTTAGGTGAATTTGTGCATTGCCTTTTTGCTTAATGCACATCAGAAAAGAGTGAAACAACTGTTCAACGCGGTATACGACTGAACTAGCTTTAAACACCTCTTGTAACGTATAATTAAATATATACTCGTCCAGCTAAGAAGCGAGTGAATAATTAAAAGTAAATGCTTCACAATTGACGAGTCGTTATTTCGTCCTCACTGCAATCCAGACTCGGCGTAAACAAAATTTTACACGTTAATTAAAGCATTCGAACGTTTCTACGTCGCAATACGAGTCCCTTGCTCACTTGCGCGAATGGCGAACATTAAGTTTTGTAGTCGCACACAGAAGTTGCATGCAGGCGTAGGATCGGAGCTCAACTGCTATAATGGCTTTTAGGATAATGTCGAACATGCACACGACTACTCGTCAGAGAGTAAATTCGTCGATTGACGAATCTTTCGTGTCGATGGATGCTTATTACACTGCAAGTAGCTATATACACAATTTGCTGGAGTTGGATTTTATTCTCAGGAGGCCAGCGTGTATATTATGCATTAATGCGCAGGGTATAGTACCTACGTATATAATACGCGGCTCTTGCGTAACGGTAGCTTATGTACACGCGTTTCTCGTCTGAAAGGGTATGTTTTAGCTTGGAAAAAAGCATCACGCGAAAATCGCACTTCTGCGAGCTTCGAACATCTCGCGCGAACACTCCTCGATTATTGCGTAACCTAATCGCAAATGGTTGTTTATGGAATATTGCATATAGTTACTGGTTGATGGGGTGAAAAATACTGCAGGTACGTACGAGCATTATCGATGCAAATTCGCAGAAATCACGTAATTTGGATTACACCTTTTAAATTTTTACTTATTATACGCCCATAACGTCTTACCGTGTGCTATCATTTTTATGGGAAGAAAGCATAGCTAAGTGTGGCCTGTGTGTAGAACTATATAATATATTTCGATGCTGCATATTATGACGTAACTTTATTCGGAATAAAGACACTACTTATTTAAGTGGATTCCTTGTGATCGTCGTCCATCTATTAAATTACGTAAAATCGAGGATGCATTCTTTTTTATTGAATAGTTTCTCTTTAAAAAAGTAATAAAGTAAAAGTTTATGACAAAAAGAAAATAAACGATAAACTTTAGAGTGCCGCTTAGCAATTTATGTGGGAAAGTATATAATACATAGTCGTATCAGTCGCTGATATACGTGTGAAAGATTCGTATTCGGCCAGAGATTGGTAGTCGTTTAATCAGAATAAACAGACGCTTATTACGAATATATGTATGAAGAGCGATTAAGTGTGAAATAATGTTGTAGCTCGATATAATTACACTTTTCCTTATGGGTATACTCGTGACCGCTTGAAATAGCTGCGCTTAACGCCGATTACATCCTCAAACCTTGTAAGCCTTATAAGTGTGGATAAAACACGAATTCTCAAAAATCATTCTGATTGATTTTCGTTACGTAAAGTGTCGCACTTTTACACGTTGCGTCATGTATTACTCGGCGACGGACTTTCGAAAATCAACGTATTTTTATATACAATGTCATTCGAGGCCTTCACATTCGCCTTATATACCTCGAAGCTAAATCCTGCGTTATTTCTTAAAAAACAAAAGCTCCGACAAAGGGAAAATCGACAGGGGCATCGACCTTGAGGCTTGAATTCGACGAATGCTCCCGCGTATGTACACAGAGAGTCACAGTATACTGATCGGCCTCCAAAAAACGAGAAAAAGGCGATGGAGGACAGCCGAGGGGGAAAACGTCTCCAGCGAAAAACAGGATCACCTGTCGGAGCTCGCCAAGGCGATCCACGCGCTGCAGCACAGTATATATAGAAGAGCCTCGCGGCTACTCCTTTATTTTCACTCTCACTTTCAACTCCAGCAGCAGCAGCAGCAGGTATTATAGAGCCTCCTCTCGATTTCTTCGATCGCAGTCGCGGAGAACCGAACACAACAGCCGGCGTATATGCGTTATGTATATATACGTGCAACACAGCACTAGCTGGGAGGCGTGTATATATTATAGTAGGTACCTATACAGTGAGAGGAAAGTCCGCGAGCGAGAGAGAGGCCGAAAAGTGAAATGGGTTTCATAATTAATCGGATGCGGCAAGGCCGACACTTTAATTAGCTGCGGACCGATAGCTGCGATCTGTACGTGTAATATTGCATAGATTCATCTATATAAGATCTACACGAGCGTGTACTCGCGGCGTTACGTATATATTCCGGCTTCTTTCGGCGGCTCTTTAACTCGCTCCTGCTACTGCTGCAACTATGTATACACACAGTTTTATATTGATTCATATATGTATAAGCGTAAGCGCGCACCTCTTGTACGCGAAACCTCAGGTGGGCGTATACGTAACATTTTGCATATACCATATATATATATATAGGCGCGAGCGCAGAGATTGCTTTATTAGTAATGCACGGCTAATGTTTATTTATGCCTTGATAATCAAAAGGAACCTCGAGCGAGAGATATGATAATTGGCAGTGCCGGCCGCCGCTGGAGCATATCTCTCTCTGTGCCTTGTATTATAAACGGAGCTTGGCAAAACGGTTTTTCGAACTGTCGTTGTAATACCAACCTGGAAACAATGTGCTCCATTGTTAAGCCGGGAACAACTACTCGCGCCTCGTGTGATTGCTTTTATTTCGTGGAACGATACACATTTCCGGATGTGCGCACGGTGTGCCCCAGACAAGCAGTTCTCGTCATTTTTCACGTGGGATTTGCGCGGTCTCTTTTTATACTAGTCTGAATAGTGGCTATCGTTAGTAGATATATCGCGTATTCATAATGGTATCTCATCGTTTTTGCCATGCGTTATATTATATCTTGAAAATTTGTACTAAAGAATGTAACTCGCTATTTGTATAATACATATCGGGTATTTCAAAAATCGAATACGCTGCAGCCCAATATTAAGTTATAGACATTCAATTTTTTTAGATCTAGCACGTAGTCACAATATGATTTATAGTGGTAATATATTGCTAACTAATCCAAAACATAGGTCATAAACATTTTTTTTTTTTTTTTCAAAATCTGTGAGAAATTTGCAAAAAAATGTATGTGTATTTTCTTGCATGAGAAATCGTTTTAGTTAGCAATCAAAAAAAGAAATTTTTAAAATCTCAATTTTTGATATTGTCGCATAACTTTACAATGAAAGGTTTGAACATTTTTTTCTGTTCTCTTGAGGGTGTATACTGAATTAAGAAAAAAAAAATTGGCCGAGATTTGAAAAAATTTTACACGGATTGATGTGAAATGAACAAAAGGTCCCACCTTTTATCCTTGGTTCGTACGAAGACTATAGCAGCATGAGGGAAACAGGAAAGAACCTATGCGCCACCTATCTTCGTTAGTCAGAGATTATAGAGAGCCGATAATTTCAAGAGGTGTAGAAGAATAGGCCAGTCCAAAAAGCAAGACACTCAAGAAGAATATGTCGTGTTTAATCTATATAATACATAGAGGACTATTAGCTCAGCTCTACATCGAATGAACCTGCTGAAGGTATGTCGAGTGCACGTAATCGAGTACTTGTGGAAGAAAACATTTGCTCTTATAATTATGACCATACCTTTCCTCTTGAGATTGGTATTTTAAATTTTAACAATTAATTGTCTCTAAAACTTATTGCCTAATTGTTTGGCAATCATGACGAATTAAAAAATTAAAACCTCAGATGTACCGTGTATATAGGTATATACCTCTGACTTTTATGGCTACATGTACTACACGATGATTATTAAGTATACTCTCAAGAAAGTTTACTTTTTATTTTACAAACCGAATATGTACCTAATGCAATAATATATGTAGTATCCCTGATGTATAAATTGCCTGAAATGCGATCGAAACAGCAAAAGCCGTCTACACTCTCATCGATGTCAGTCAGTTCGACAAAGATAACGATCTACTGGAGCTCAAGTTAGTAAAGTACATAGGACGAGGTAATCTGGCTATATAGGCAGCAATGGAACATACCGTAGCAAAGGAAAAGTTGCAGGTAAAAAAAACGCAATGCAAAACTTAAAACACTTTGTATAGTAATAAAATAATTCACTTACATGAACAGTATTAGAATAATTGTAAAATAAATCACTTTATCTTGAATAAACAAATTTTAATTTCACACTATTCATTATTAGATATTTCTATTACAATTATTGTATCCCTCAATGCTCGTTCCGTAAACAAGCCCAAGGCGCACTTTCGTTAATCGATCTCGTTTCGCAAAGAGGCCGATTTTTCCGCGTTCGAATTTCCCCCGTACGAATAGCAAGACTGAGACCGCGACCCGCTTTGTCCAACTCAATACCTATACAGCCCATAATTCGTACAAGCAAAAAATTCAAGTCCATATCTAATACGAGACGCCGCGAACGCGCGTATATAGATTCGAGAAAGCGAACTAGGTCCGCTAGGACTGACAATAGGAAGAGAAAGAAAGAAACCGGCCGATCGCGTGCATTCTGCAGCGCCGATTGTCCGCCGCTGCTGCGAGTGTAGGCACGGGCATAAAGATACACAAGCGTTTGTATCTCGTGGCGAAAAAGAGCGGCAGGCGGGGTTTTATTATTATGTGTACACTGCGCGAGCATAACCGTTCGGGATGAATAGATAGCGTATATACCTATACATCAGATGCAGCAGCCGCGCACTGCTATATTATATACTTTCTATATCGGTATTCTTTTTTTTCATCGCGAGAGCGCTGTTTTTACGGCGACTAAAAGTAAGTCGACTACCTGCTTTGAATTTATATAACGACGCGACACGCGGGGATATTGGAATTCTCCCTGCTCGAAATTCGCCGCTGAATCTTTGCGCGATCGTTGCGAAACTGGCTATATGGAAATTGCAGTGGCTCCAAAGCGCCATAGGCGGCAAGAAGCTTTTGCTGTTAATTTGTTGCGGCGCGTGGCGGATGACCGTTTCACCTTTCTTCACTGTACACCATTTTACGTGTTATATAAACTAGCGGTAATATATATATAAGAAATTGATTAAAAATAGGCACCGTTGAAAGCGTATATGGTGATTAATTTGAAAGAAAACGGTAGATTAACGCGCGCATCAGCATTCAAGTAAGCGTGGAGATTAACAAGGCACAACTGATGAGAGTATTTTAAAAAGCAAAAGTTGATGTTGCTTGACATTGCCGCCGAGAGAGAGCCTTGCCCCTCCTAGCTTCAGTGCCTCGCTGGAGAGATAAGAATGAAGCTATTTTACAGGTTGCTTTTCACCTCCTCTGCGCGCGAATGTGAATGTATTTCGTAGAGAAAATAAACATCTCTCGGTTTCACTTGAAATATACCGTTATCCTTTGGCATGCGAAAATAAGGCATAGCATCCAGTTTGAGAAAAATATCTCGCGTTTTTTCACACATCGGACCAGTATATGTGTGTATACGGGCTTAATTATTCAACTATTTTTAGCATTTTATCGACTCTCTCGAAGAAAGTAAAACATATCACCTGCTCAGCAATACGCAGTTCTGGTTTTAATCAGTCCGAAGCTCAATGATCCGAGAGCAGTTCCTAGTTTGTCGCACTCTCGGAGACAAATTTCCAATTGCGGGACTCTTGCAGTGCTAACTGTTTTGGCGAATCAAGTTTCAACACTTTCAATTACTTTCAGATTTCTAAACTGCTATATAGCTGGTATATACGATTGACTGCAAGCACAATGAGACGGATTATCATTTTCGTAAACAAAGCGCTCGCATCAGTCGCAGACGAGCAAAGTTCACTTTTTTTGTCGGACAATATATACCGATACAGAGTTATCAACTTTTTCGAAGCATTCGAAAGTTCAGAAAGAAGTAAAATACAGGCTATATAATTACAGTTCGGCATGAATAACTTGAAAAACTAACGATAAAATACAAATGCTCATGATTGCGCTTAGTGAAACGGAAGATAATTAATTTTTTTCGCGATGCCAGCTTTCCGTAGCGCTGCATAAAAGAAACGCAAATGAAGCCGCGGGCAATTCATCTGTGCTGTACAGTCGTATAATAAAGCAAGAATACGACAATGAATCTTCAGGCAAATTCATCCGTGCAAAGCCACGGAAATGAGCTAGAAACCCTCGAGCGAGACACACAACTCGCTAATGGAAGCACATCCGCGACTATACGACAAAGCTGCCGCACACGTGATCGAACCGAAACATCGACGCGAAACAATTACACAGCGCACTTAACAGCGCAACGTCTCTGTGTATAATAGAAGACATCACACACAGAGCGGCGGCTGCCGCACAGAGAGCAGAGACAAAGAAAGCGCTTTCTCGAATATGACGGCCGGAAAAATGTCCTCGGCTGCTGTGCAGCAGCAGCAGCGAGTAATGCTTTAGAAAGTGCGCGCGCACATAGGGAAGCAGCCCGCGAAAAGGTGAAATCCCCTAGACGCAGAGACTACTGGAGTTATGAGTTCGCAGCTATGGAGCGCGATATACATAAAACACGGGTGTCGATTATTATATAGATACGATTCGCACGGGTGATGGCTTCTTGCTCGCCCCAGCCAGCACTATATGGTATAATATACTCGCAGACGCGGAAGTAGGGATATCGGGGACATTTCTGCATAGAGCCGGCAAGTAGTCACGGACTGGATACGCCAGACCGCAGCGAGTGCGATTTAGGTGTTGTTTGAGTTACGCGGCGGACAACTTCATTTCCAATCCTTTTTGCCGAAACTCGTTTCAATTGTTATCCAATCTAAACAGAGACTGTATGCAAAGTACACATACATTCCGCGCCTTGCCGCTGCTTTCCTGTATAGGCTGCGCGCATGAATTATTTCGCGAGTGTGCAAGGAAGTGCAGGTGTGTATTTCTTGCGACGACTTTTGTCAAAACTTTTCCTCCAAATAATAACAGCTTTTGACGCTCGAGTTTTGGAATTCATTGTTACTCGGTTGTCGATCGAAAGTCGATCTATACTTATATATGTGAGTTAACAGATAAAAACCTATTATTATTACCCGGCTTCCTGAAACATTTACTCAATCTAATGGCTTCGATATCCGAATCTCTGATACCAAATGAAAGGCTAATCGCAATTTATCTATAAAATTATATAAAGAGAGAAAGTTTTAATTAATTCGTTTGCATATCTAACAACGACCGTCTGACAAATTTCTACGACCGTTTAGACTTACGAACATTGCTTGAATTACGTACAGATTCAGCACTATTCGTACGATAATAAACAAGCGGTAATAATCCATTTGAACAAGAGAGAAGCAATCAATATTGATGATGGTCGTATACGTGTCTAGCATATCAGACAGTGCGAGCCGGAACGACAATAATTCTTTCAATGCGTGCATCTCGCAATAATACAGTTATAATATCGAATTTATCAAAGTAGGCAGATAATATACAATTTAATTATCCTCCATGTTTCACGAAATCAATTTAGCTGTTGCACACATTAAAACGTGCTTTCCACCGCAGCGGGGCATAAATATTCCGGATCTCTCGAATGATGCAGTAGACGTAAACGCGGAATATATATTATATCGAGAGCAGCTTTAATCAGAGCCTATCCGGGTGAAGGAATAATTTGCTTTTCTCTCCAAGATTTATCGCTTGTAAAAAGATTTACGTCTCTCTCGGTGCCTTTTTAGTCGATAAACACGCGGACATTTATTAAATACGCGCGTCTATAATCTTATTCGCAATCGATGAGATTACGCTCGCGGGTGACGCGATGAAATAAGCCAACCTTTGCACCATTCTCACGTGTATAATATACTGCATCAGCCAAGCGTACAAAGGAATTTCGAGCGGCGAGTGACTTCCGGTCGATGCCTGACACACGCGAGCTCTGCATAATCAGAGGCGAAATTAGCGTTTTTTTCCGGGGCGTTTATAAGTGCGCGCACGCGCGCGATAGAGAGAGAATGTCAACATTAGAACGGCGGAGCACGACTCTAATAAACGTTTCTCCGATTTCCCGACGCCGCGGCGAAGCACTTAAAAAATAGCACTGCACGCGGGAATGAAGTTTGAGTTTCTCGCTCTTGCCGCAGGATTCCTGTGTAGATATATATATATAAAGTTGCGCGGCGGCTTCTATTCGAGAAACTGGAATAAAGGTGAAATTGGTCGGTACATATACACGTCGTCCACTCACCGAGAACTTATCCTTGTAGAAAATCGAGCTCGTCGACATGTCGTCGCTCGCGGTCGGCCGCTTTTTCCTCTCTCGCCGGTATAGACTTATTTGCAGCTAAGCTATAAGTATAATATATAGCTGCTGAGGCGCACTTGTACAACACACTGACACCGAGTAAAATCACATCCTCCTCGCGCCGGCACTGCTCGTCCCGATCTCGACGTTGTGCACTCTCGCGATCCGCGTATGTAAACAGCGATCGCGCATGCGCGCACCCTCGGAATCCTCGCGCGTCTACTGCTGCAGCAGGTGCAAGAGAAGAGTACAGGTAGAAGCGAGAGCTGTGATACTGCGACAGGTGCGCGAACGCCGGCAGGTCCGTTAGCAGAGGAGTCCCTGAAAACACTAGTACGTTGGCTGTGCGCCGGAGAGAACGTAGGCCCAATGCGCGGGGAGAGAAAGAGACTGTCGGCGACGGCGCTGCCGTGTGCGGTCTGCGTGTCCAGTTAGTTCGCGCTCGGCGTAGAGTGCGGCGGCGGCTGCGGCATCAGAGTATACGGTAAAACGGGCCCCACTCCGGATGACCTACAATCTCGAGAGCGCTCGACTGCGCCGCGTGTGTATATTATGCCCCTACCTCGTTACCCACACACACGTATATATAACCTTCCGCCGACGACGACGAGAGAGCACCTTGCAGGCGAGAGCTGCTCTTCCTCGCGGTAAAAAACGCGCGTCTATGCCGCTCTCTCTCTATAGAGCATCAGCTTTTCCGAAGGACGTCCGACGGATTCTGAAGCCGATGCGCTGTGTTCTGCGGTTTTCGATCGCGCAAACCGTTTGTTTGCGTTGCGGGCTGCAGTTGCCGATCGCATAACTCGATTTGTACAAAACTCGCGACGAGCGATTGATCGTCGTCGTTGCCTCTTTTTTTCGTCATTCCTTTTGTGGAAAGTTTGTAATTGTTATTATGACTCGGGCTGGGACGCTGCTGCTGCTGCTGCAGTGATTAAAGAAGCTTCATGAAACGCGCAAACGAGGCTGTATATACTCGATCATCTGCTACCGGCGCTCCAAGTTTATTGTGTTTTAAAACTTTTATTACATTCTATATACACATACTTCCTTTCGAGACTTGCGAAATCGGGATCGTCGCGGTTGCGCTATTTTGGTACGATATGTGCAACCGCAATGATTAATATATTATATAGCGATAATCCCCTTGTATAGTTTTGGAAAATTGTTGTTGTCCCCTCAACGCAACGATTTCAAAATGAGCAAACGAACAAAAAAGTATAGGATACGTGTCGGTTCTTTGTCTCTATGATAAAGCTGTACGAAAGCAAAAGATCTTTTCCAAAGACTAGAAATCTTAGAGATGGATCAGCTTTTGTCGCTTACGTAAGTTGCCCACAGTGTGAATAACATACGCCACTTAACATAAATAAGCTTTTCAAACTAACGTATTCTTACCTTTTCAGTAAGCAGCAAATGATTTTTTAATTGTTGCTTTTCCCTTTCATGATAATGTCGAGTCCTTCCACCCGATATTCATATAGGTAAAAACAAATATACGGGGAATACAATTGTGGTTGATGCGCGTTTAATATAATTTCGAGACAAGGGCGAAAGATAATTACGATTTCTCGAATCTAATCGTGGAAATGAACAGTATGCATCGCTGATAATAGAGAAATCAGCCAATTAAACATACTTCATTGTGATGGATATATGCACGTACCCATCGTATATAATGCATGATCGCATTGAAACGTTTTTCTTTTTATATACCGTCTATATTAGATTAAACTTCACACTTTTCGCTGTAGGTTTTTCTATTCGTGACTATTTTATTTATATGCGACAATCTACTCCGTTATCCGACATAGTACAGAGTTATAGTTTTATACAAAATTCGCATAAAAAAAAATTGATCGTGCAAATTTTGATAACAAAAAATTTGTCGAATTAAAAGCATAAAAAATAAAAGTCTTTTTAGTATAATTATAATACATGAGATAAGAGAAGAGATTTTGTAAAATAAGGTACTAATGATGGTCTCCGAGATCAAGAAAATATTTACAAATCCGAGTACAACTGTTTGAGACGCTCTCGAGAGAAATCTCATAATGATTCCGTTAAAAAGCGACAATTAAGTCTTCGACCGCAAGCGCACTTAAAGTCATGAAGGTCCGTTAAGGCAAACGCACCTGTAAATACGCACAGTAGTATAAAATACACATACACAAACGCAAGGTAAATCTCGATTACGAGTAGCGCACACTATTATTTCTACTCCCATCATCTCGAAATTCAACGATACTTGAGCCCGTAGTAGGCTCGATTACTTATATATACATGCAGCACAGAGCCGTTCCACTCGGTAATTTCCAGGCGCTGCGGTCAGTCGCATCATCATCACGTTCATTGTGCCGTATACAAAACACTTTTGTGATGCGGCGATGATTGTACGCGCGCAAGGAGCTGATGCCAGGGGGCATTTCCTTATAGGCAGCGCGACAATCGCTCCTTGTACGTAATTCGCGGCTGCATCCGCGCAACGCGCAGCGCGCGTTGTATTATACGTGGGAGGCTTTTGAATAACTGAGCACGACTGTGATGCGGACACGCATGAGCAAGTGGCGAGCACCAAGCGTCCGCCGGCCGGCCCCTGTTTACCGACAGCCTGCTTTGCAGCACTTTGAGAATCTGCGCTGTAACGTAATCTTTTATCTTTTCAAGTAAATAATAATTTTTAATCGTGAATTCTTAAAATATAAGCTCAGACATTAAATATTCTGTTTTTGACACTACGTTTTAGAAAAGACATAGTAAGCACATTCACCGAAACAACGAATCTTTGTTCTACGCGTTTTCGGGGCTCTAGAATTTGACTGCTTTTCAAGTGTTTTTCCGCGGAGAGAAAGCGTCGCAACATCTGCTTTCCAGGCTGACCTATGC